>PVJD01004567.1:0-133631 GCA_004026545.1 Mormoops blainvillei | reverse complement strand
AGTTACTCTGAGGGGCTTTTCAGCTCATCAGGATGAAGCCCACAAGCCAAGGCTGAAGACCATCTGCCTTGGGTTTCCCTTATTTTTCATAGTTGGGGCCCTCATGGCAGCCACGTGGAGGAGCTAGGCACATGCCCGCCCTCCTGCTCTGCAGGTGAGGAAACTGAGTCCCAGTACCTGTCTGGGGACTTGTCCAGTGCCACGCGGCTCCGAAGCAGCGGTGCCACGGTGAGAAATGAGACCTTCTACCCCGGCCCCCAGTTATTTCCTGTCTCCACGCCTCCTCCAAACCCCGAGTGTCATTTGGTTCTTGTTCATTTTTCCAAATTACACATCTTGGTGAATCCAAGGAAACTTTTGAAGTGGTTCGGTAGCTTTTAGGGAGTGTTACCGCACATATTCTGTGAAGGAATTTATGTGATAATATACGTATTTACTCAACAGCATCCATGGTTTGAAAACTGGATTAACCATTAGCCCACGAAATTTCTTATAGTATAATGTCCAGGAAAACAATAACTGCTAAGTTTGAACACGTTCAAAGGATTTTTAAACTCCCTGCCTATGAAGAGTTAATTTTGGAAACTTTCAGTCTGTACAGATGAATGTTTGTGCAGCTGAAAGATAGAAGAGCAGTTTGGTATAATGTGGCCTTTGGTTGAAAAAAAACAAACCCCAAACAGTTGAGACTGCATAAGGGAGATTGCATCATCTTTTGTGAGTTTTTATCCTTTTGTCTCCCATAAGATTTCTTAGCTGTTTGCTTCTCTGTCACTGTGAGAAGTCTCTACAAGTCTCTAGTAGAGCGAATGGCTTGCCACTCAGCCCCAAATCCACTCCACACTGGAAGGTGGGATGAGGTGAACTGGAACAGGGGACCTGTGACTTGCACATACTGTGGGCTCCAGGGGAGGGAGAAGGACCTCATCCTCCCCACCCCACTTAGGTGTCACTCCCTCCCCCGTCGCATCACTTTCTTCACCAAATTCCTCTTTTCTCCATTCCCTGTGTGTACCCCTGCTTCCCCTCCCTCCTTTTCAACTTGAGAAGCTCTTCTCTCTCATCTGATGGGAAGGATTGTTCTCTTTTGAGCTCTTTGGAGACCCATCAAAGGCCAGGCCTCAGTGATGCGATGACGTGAAGGCTCGTTGATCACCAGATGCTACTGGCCCAGTAGAACATAAAGAGCCCCTGTCAGAACCAGCAAAGTGCGGAGGGAGGGACTCGGGCACTAGGGCCTTGCGTGGACTTGATAAGGGCTCGGGTGATTACATTCTCCCTGGTGTATCCAAACATAGCGGATTTCCTCAATGCCCAGTGGCACGCCAGAACATTCTTCGTTGGAATGTGGTCCGTCCAAAAAGGACTTCTGTTCCCATTGATATTCAAAGATAGCCCAGATGACTCATATTTTTCACTTCCCTTCCCCAGCACAAATATAGCCAGCCTTGGCGGCCCCATTTCCCATAATTGCTATTGGTAGACGGCGAGGGAGAAAAAAGTTGTCTACTTTGTTCTGCTGCAGGCCCCACGAGTAAGCTTCAAACCCTTATTTTGGGAGAGGAGTGGAACATCTTTAGTGTGTTCATTTGTTTTTCCGGCAAAGATTTTGACAGATTGTCTAACTTTCCTGCCTTCTTTCTGTGGCTTCTGCATTAACCCACTGTATGTTTTATTCTGTAATCCACACAGTTTTCATTTTGCGGCCCATTGCCTTTGGTCACTGACTGTTACCTGTAACATTTTAATGCCCATACACCTTTTTCAGAAAGCACTAGTTTATGGTTCGCAGTCCTCTGTCTTGGCTCCCTGGATTCAGCCCTCTGTCCCAGGTTAGCTAATTACAAAAGACCAGGCTCTCACTAGCAAACAACAAAATGTCTTGACCTGGCTGCTTTTCTGAACCACCAAGCGCTCCTTCACAGAGCAGGGAGGAGAAAAAATGCGCCCTCAGCAAGTTTGAGCAAGCATCAGCTGCCTCATGGCTCCTTGGGGTTAGGGACAGAGGACATCAGAGCCCGTGGGAGTGCATCCTCATGGCAGCTGGGGCTCTTTCCTTGAGGACCAGCGGTACCTTCTTTGTCTTGTCTCCAAACCTCATCAGATGACCTACTGTCCTTGGGACTGAATCTTACAGGCTCACGATGATGGTGGTGGTGGTGACAGAAGTGGAGGTGGTGGGGGTGGAAGGGACAGCGGAGGTGGAGGAGGTGGTGGTGGGGGGTGATGACAAAAATGAAAACGTTACAATAACAACAGCTACCCTGTATTTAGTGTTTGCCACGTGCCAGCACTGTTCTAAGAGCTTTATGACTTGAGGAGCCTTCACAGTCAGCTCTGTGAGAAGGGTCTTACTAGTTCCCTTGTACAACACAGAGAAACCAAGGCGTGTCCACATCCCATACCCGCGATGTGGGAGAGCAGAGGGACAGCCAGTGATTGGTCTCGTTTCACTAGTATTAATAAAATGATAAGGAGTGGTCTTTATGAAGAACGCACAGTGTGCCAGACACTGTGCCAGGTGCTTTGCATTCATTTCTTTATGTGACCCTGTGAGGTCGGTACTATTTATGCCCCATGTTATTGCTCAGGAAATGTCACTGACTTGGGCAGGGTCACACTGCCATTGGAGGAAAGCACCATTATCCTTATTTACAGGTCAAGAAACATAGGCCAAGAGATGTCACAAATCCATCCTGGCTGGTGTAGCTCAGTGGATTGAGTGTCGGCCTGCAAACCAAAGGGTCGCTGGTTTGATTCCCTAGTCAGGCCACATGCCTGGGTTGCAGACCAGGTCCCCAGTAGGGGGCGCACGAGAGGCAACCACACATTGATGTTTCTCTTCTTCTCTTTCTCCCTCTCTTCCCCTCTGTCTAAAAATAAATAAATAAAACCTTGAGAAAAAAAAAGAAGGAAATGTCACAGATCCTATTATTGGGCCATGATAGAGTGGAGAGCACCAGTCGGGTTTAATTCCAGCCCCTATGTTTCCTCTCACACGCTGGCCTGTATTTAAAATAGGAAACCCAGGGCCCATGCCAAACAAAGACTGGTATGAAGCCTTTGACCGGGGAAGCCCAGAGGGGGCTGAGTCCTTTGCTGCCTGCTGTCCCTGCACGTGGGCAGCAAGTGCATGCCTCCTGGATGAAGGGGTGAGGAGGGTCCCCAGGAGAGCTTTCCGTCTCAGGACCGTGTGCCGCTTCTCTTTTCTTGCAGAAGGTGGAGGTGCCCATGATGCTGAGGCTCCTCAGGGAGCAGAGGATGTTCATGATCCAGACCATCGCCCAGTACAAGTTTGTCTACCAGGTCCTCATTCAGTTCCTCCAAAACTCCAGACTCATTTAAGCCCCGGACCCAGCTCCTGGCAGAGGGACCCGGCGCCACCTTGCAACGGGGGAGGCACCTCCAGACGACACCTGCCCCCGCTGCACGGGGCACGGATGACTGGGGCCGGCAGGACACGGGCTCCCTGAGGACGGGAGCCAAGATCACTCATAAACACATGTATTATTTTATATGAGATAATTTATTTTTTTCCCCTCTGAAATAAGTTTTGTGAATCATTGTAATGCAGTACTTCTCATTTGAACCACATTTTGACTGATCTGCATTGTAACGTGTTGGTAGGGAAGGTGGCCTTGGTGGATCATTTGGGGGACAGAGCCATAAGGGAACACATCTCTGGTGAAGTTGCAGCCAGATGGGTAAACAACCCAGAAATTCATCAGCTTAACTTCTCAGGTCCAAATCAAAGATGGCAAGAAAATGAATTCATCCTAAAATGTAAAGATCAGGGCTATGACCCTTTTCTGAAGGGAAAAGAATCCTATTCCCTTATATTTTGGGCTGACGAGCTCGATGGACAGATTCCTCCCTTCTTCCTTTCTGTCCTCTCCCGCAGTGGTCCTCCCCCAGCCCCCGCCTCCGGCCCCGAGTGAGAGGTGCAGCAGCTACAGGGAGCCCTGCTTTGCAGGGCAGCGGTGCAGGTGCCCAGGCCGAGCGCGGAGCTTTGTTTGTATCTTTGTCGACCACCCTTTAATCTGGGCTCTGGAGCCCGTGTTTCCTTGCCGAGGGCCGCGCCCTCCGCATTTGCGGCTTCTGCTCATTCGCTCAGCGGGCGCCAGGCTGGTGGCTTTTGAGGCCCTGGGCCAGGCCATCTGTGCAGCCAGGCTCGCTTGCCTGATTGAAAGAAGATAATGGACCAGAGTGAGAAGAGAGAGGAGACAGGAAGGCCCCGGATACTGTATTGATTTATGATGCGTGTGCTGGACGGGGGCCTGTGGGTCTGGGCACTAGGCTATTCTGTCTGTCCATCAGTCACCAAGTCGGGGAATAGGTTATAAAGGAAACAGTTGGGAAAGCTGATTTACAGGGGCTGTTTGACACTCAGCAGGGGCTCTGGCCAACAGCTGTGCCGAGTGGGACGCCGCTATGCTGGTATCATCTCCAGACTTCGGCCTGTAAGAGCAGAACTAAGCCTGCTCAGGCCCTGGAGTTGAAATCTTGGCCCACATGATGAAAGATGGAGGTGTTCGTCTCGCACACAACCCTGTGGTGGTCTCCTTTTCTCCATACAACCCACCCTGGTCTTCTGTGCTGTTAATGCTGCCATCGGTGAAGCTCAGTGTTCACGTTGTCTCTTCCTGGGCCTTCATTGGTCGCTGTCCTTCGGGATGTCTTAGGTTAGGACACAAATATTCCACGTACTTTCCATCTTGCTGAATTTTGGGGAATTTTTCTCCCTTCTCTAGTGTTTCTTGAGGGCAGCTTTTAAATTGTGGTTTTGTTGTTAGACTCGATCACTGTGGTGGTCCACCGTGCCTTCTTCCACTGTTGCCTTTTGTTTTTGTTTTCTCTTTTGTCTTCTTCTGAGCTGAAAATATGAAAATACAAAGAAAGAATGGCATCAGATCAACCAGAAAGAAGAGAAGAGTGTGCCTTTGTGACTTCCGGTCACCACAGACCAACAGATGGCTGTGGGCACACTTCCCTATGAACGGCTTTGGCCTATGAATCAACACAGTGTCACATCTGGCCCAAAGGTATGGTCATCTTTCTCTTGTTTAGACTCAGAGTATCTGGTGACAGAGGGCCTTCTGTCTTCTGCTCTGAAGTCTAAAGAATCCACCAGGGAGTATAAGAACTTCATCTGAGCTCTGTAGATTCCGGAGTTTTGGCGCATGTCCTGAAAAAGAAAACCTTTAGCATGACACGTATTTTCAGTGGAACAGAGCTCACAGCCCTCACTCTGAGATACTCAGAACTTGGATCATCAATGAGCAAAGAGGTATTTGTTTCCTTTCCGCCGAGGCGTCCAGTCCTTGGGATAGTCTGCTGTGGGGGATGTCCGAACAGGCGCTGTGTAGTTTACTGCTTTATTGTCTGATGAACAGCATCAACACTTCTCTTTCGTCCCGTAGGCCCCAGCGTGGGCACTGTTGACGTGTCTCACCAGGGCAACTTGTAGATCTGCAGTCTCTTTGAGCTCATCACTCATGGTCCCCCCTTCAACCCATCACTGTTGCCACCTTGTGCTGCAAGAGTATTCCCAAATGCACAGTATGCAGGAAAGAACTGGGATTACCATCCAATTTCCCAGCCAAAGTTTATATTGAAACCCAAAGGGGAAAAAAACACTTAAAAGTTATCGCACATCTTTCCTTTTGAAAAACAAATGCGTTGGGTCCTCCAGCACATTTCGCATTCCTTTCCCATCTCCAGCGAATGCCAGCCTCTCTCCTGTTCAATTAGCAGTACCATTTAAAGTTCTTTCAGTGGCATCTGCATAATAATTGCCCAGAGATGCTTTATATCTGGGAAGCCAGCCAAGGAATAAACCTTAAAGCAAAGTGTATTAAATTAGTTATCTAGTTAGCGCTTTTGGAATGAGTTCCTGATGATGTATCAAGTCTGAAGCTGGAACCGTTGGAGTCTATTGCTGTAGTTTGAGTTTGAAAGGAGAAAATTAAAAATGGAGGAGGAAAAAAGCCCCATGCCACAACAAAGACTTCAAACACTTCCAGGCTTTGGGTTTTGAAGCCATCCAGTTGAAACATTTTCTTTCTGTCATCCACTCTCATTTGGATGCACCGACGCCGTGTTCAGCCTTGTGTGAGTTACTGTCCTGGATCGTGGGGCAGGGTCTGATGTCTTTATCCTGGAGCCGAGCCGAACCTGTGAGCTTTGTGGTTCTCTTGGCCTCTAAGGAGACATCACCTCTCAGGAAGAGTCTCCGGTAGCATTTCAGTTTACACACTCCTCTTTCCCTGCACACGAGGTCCGGGACGATTTGGCTGCATTAGAGAGGGATGTCAACCATCGATTTCTTATGGGAGGATGAAGAGGAATCAGCTCTTGTCCTCAGTCGGAGGGGAACAGGAAGGCGAGGGAAGGTGAAAACTTCCACACGTGGAAGACTCGGAGTCGCACACTTTCAAGGAGACTAAATACTGAGAATTTTACCTCTGTAATCTTTGTGGTCCTAGGTTAAGAAGAGAAACTAATTTTTTAACTAATTTAATACCATTGTCTGCCCAGGTGTCTGTCCCTTGGCTCTCTCGGCCTCCTCCTCTATCAGCCTGGACGGAGCGGCTTTGTGGGCTGTGCCGCGGGACTCGACCGCTGGCCTGCGCAGCCCTCCCTTAACCTTTATCCTGCCTGCTCTTAGCTTTTGCAGTTCAGTTATAAGCCACAGTGGGTACAGGAGGTCAGCGTGCGCATCCAGCTGCCTACTTTTCTTTTCTTTCCCAGCTTAATAGAGTGGACCCGTATGAAATTTCCGATAGTTGGGCCGTATTTTACTTACAGTAACAGAAAATCCACATGGAACAACCTAATACAGACAGTGTGTTTCTTCCCCCGACATAGTAGAGATCCCAGCACCCCATGTGTCATCTCCTCAGACAAGTGCTGAAGCACACGAAAGCCCAGGCTAAGTGGGCAGCTGGGCTGTGGGTGAACGTGCTGCCTGGCGCCAGTGAATCGTGCCTCTGTCAGGGAGAGGGCCATCTCGTGGGCTTGGAGGTCACTCTGCAGAGATGTTCATACCCTGTTGATTCTGCTAGGGGGGATCGGCCACCAGCCACAGCACTGTGGGGGGCCCAGCTGCTGTCCTTGCTGGATGTACAATCTGTTAGCGGACTGCAGCCCAGTGGTGAGGGAGCGTGATGTCTGGACCCCGAAGGTGTCCTCTCAGAGAGCAGAATGTGCTTTCTAATCTCTCTCCAACTTCCAGTGTGTGTTTGATGGGGAAAGTGGGCATATGTATTGCTTTTCTTTTGTGCGAGATAGGTCAGTCACTTGGGGAGCGGGGACAGGTGCGGTGGCCTCTAAGATGTATTCCAGGGAGCTTAGATTCAAGGACAGGACTGGGCCAGACCTATGTCAAGTGTTCATCTGTCCTTCATTCCACCTCAGTGTCAGGAATAGTTGGGCTCCGAGTGTAAGAAATTTCCAGAAGCACCAAATAATCACTGGTGGGCTGTTAAGCGGCGCTTGGTGGGCATTGAGCTTTCTCCTGTTTTATCAAAGATTCTTCTACTGCTATGTTAAACCGTTGCCTCTGGTTTTTATCAGACACATCTCATGCTCTTACATAGTGATTTCCTTTTGTGAGCTAAGTAACAGCCCATCGAGCACTACTTCCAAATATAGAAATTTAGGTTTTCCGTGGACACTGCACACACTTCCCAGTGGCCCACGGCTTTGTAGGTGACAAACAGGTCGGACCCGTAGGGTGGAAATCTCTAAGATGCTCACTTGGACACTTCCCTTGAACTCTGAGCGAGAAAACAGGATGGTTCTGGTCTTTACCTCGGTTTCTGGGGGGCAAAAGACCTTAGTGATGCATCTGTTGCAAGCAGCAGCAACATGCCTGGGATTCACAGGAGGTATGTCCGGTGAAACTCAGCCAGCCCATCAACGCGGGTGGGTGAGCATTTTTATCCAGATAAGACTACCTTGCTTATCTTCTCCAGCTTAATACATCTGCATCTGTTTCCTCAAGGCCCGTGAACCTGGCATTGAGTGTCTGGTGTCAGTTGATTTCATAGGAGCGGACGGCTGACTGTGGTTTGGTGCCGTAAAGGGGACGACGTGCATCGGTTCCACTGTTCAGAGCTTCGGCCAGCCCTCCCATTTTAACAGGAAATTCAGGGGCTTTTCATTACAAGGCAGGAGGGCTGGAGCTGATGGGCAGCCTGAGTATGATAAGCGTCTACATGGAAACACTGTTTTTTCTGCCACACTTTGGGCCGTCAGGATCCTTCTTTCCAGAAAGTCCCATAAACTGGCCCAGGGAGGAGCTATGAATGGGGAGAGGAAGAAGGAGGTTTTTAGATCAACCCTGAAGTTATTATGAAAATGTTCATGGATTCACAAATAATTTTCTGGACCCTAGAATGTCTCTCGTGCTCCTACCTCCCTTTCTGTGAGGACAGAAGCTATGCGGCGGTCCCCCTCGGAGAGACTGCGCTGCCACCTTGGTTTGCTGCTCACAGATCCCCCCCAACTCCGTCTCCCATCGCTTGCTGGAGGCCCTTCCTCTCCCAGCAGCCGTTTTTAGCAGTGGGTTCTGCTCGTCCTCCCCCGTGGCTCCCGGCGTTGGAATCGCAGCTCCCCTGCACCGTGGTTCTTTCCTGCCCTCCCTGAGGCCTGCAGAGCATTTCCCCCATTATGGCAAGTCACGTCTGTAATCGGGGCCCCAGAACTGGGGCGACATCAGGACAGCGACTGCAGTTGTTCCTTGTCTCGTTAGGGGGCATGGCAGGACTGTTCTGTGATGTCACCCTCTTCATCCCAAGATACCTCATTCGCCCAGGGCTGTGCCGACCCCTCCTTGTTCTCCACTTGCTCGACCAGCTCTCGTCAGCCCACCTTTTCTTTCCCTACCCTGTTAGGGCAACCGCTACATAACAGTTGAATCTGTGACCAGATTCATCTAGTAACCTGTATTAAACTCTTAAATCTCTCCGAACTATGTAATCAGGAAATCTGATTTTAATTTTTAAAAGTTACTTAATTTTGAGGAGTAAGATCTGGCACATGGAAATACCCAGAAAGGAAAGAGCCAGGAACCGGCCAGCACCCAGGAAGCTGCCCCCACCCCCCCACTCTTTCCCTCGGTGACAGCCCCTCACTCGGTGCCAGCAGAGAGGGACGCAAGGATGGGTTCGGTGGACTGCCCTTCTTACAGTGATGAGGGCGGCAGCACCTGCCGTTTATTTCAAGGCGAGCGTGAACGGATTCCCCGCGGCTGCCCTTGGCATGGTAGTGTCTGTAGTCAGATTGATTTGTTCCTGGCTTCCTCCCGAACCGCGCCGCCTTCATCATAGCCAGTCCGGTCAAACGGGGAAAGCTCTAGGCTGCCCGGGAACTTTTACAATTCATGTTGTGGTCAGTTCTGTCATCTCGGGAGGGGCGGGACAGGCTGTTTACCCACTCTGTGGCTTGCCCTGTACCTTCTCCCACCGCCCCTCCTGGGAAAGGCCAATGCCTTCTCACCTGACAGGAGGTTTCAAGGAGAAAGCTGAAAAGCCTGGATCTGGGCTTTCTGTGCCCAGGGGTGGAACCGTTCTGCTAAAATCTCAGGAATCCTGCTTTGGGTTTAGCATTGGTGGGTCTCAGCAGGGGTGCCTGGAGTTCTAGGCATTTCTCAGGGGCCTCCGACCTCCCTGAACTGCAGTGGTTAGCTAATAAGTAACCTTCAACCTAGAACTGAAAGCTGTAATTCAGAGCCATTTTTTTTTCAACTTGAACATTGTCAGATGTCACTACAGTTCCCTTTCACTGAGCTTTCTTGCCTCTGCTTGGAATCTTAAAAATCTGTTAACCCTTATCCTTTCAGAAGTAAGGTTCTTCTTCATCAGAGATGATTCCCAGTGTATGTCCTTTGTTCCTTTAATGGTCACCTAACTTGTTGGAGGAGTCTGAAGTGGGAAAAAAAGAAGGTTTACATATGCAGATGACTATTAAATATGTAACCTTATGTGTAACTTGTGTTACATCAAATAACAGGTTTATCTAGTTTACTTCACTGGACGACTGTTATGCTACTTAATTCAGTATTTCGATGCTTTCCTTAGTCTGTGTTTTATAAAATGTTGCAAATGGTGGTATCATTCAAAACAATTGACACTTAATAGATTTCACTTCTAAATGATATACAGACAGGCCCCCAGCTTAGAAACCAGTTTGTTCTGGAAGTTCTCGGGTTAGCCCACAGAAACCTTCTGACTCCCAGCGCAGCTGAAAGTTCGGGTTGTGTCAGCCACAGCCAGTTGGCTTCTGTGGGCTGACCTGGAAATGCAACCACCTCTTAGGCTGCTGCGGTGAGAAATGCATTCCAGGTTGGGACTTGGGCTCCGGAATGGCTGCCTTGCAAATGGAAGTCTCCTCTCTTTACTACCAACTGACAGGGCGGAGAGAGGGAGGGAGAAGTTTATAGGACATTCCCTAAGGCGGGAAGTGGTTCACCAATATTCATGCCAACGCTACTTTGTTATAGACTCCCTCTAAATTTAATAATATTAAAAGCCTTAAATAAAACTATGCATGCTATTCTATATGCTTTTTTATATCAGTTAATAAGCTTATGCTTGGCAGTTTTATACACAGTGACGAGGTGTATAAAATTGTCTTTCGACAGTATTTTTTGCACTGTTTCCTTTCAGTTTTTATAACGTCCTATTTCGATACTGTTCCTAAGTTGTGTTATTGTTTGTTCTCACTGCCCTTGTCATGGCTGTGAAATGTTTCATATGTGCCTTTACACAGGTGAGATCTTTATTCTAACCTTTTTTATAAAAGATATCTATTGATTTAACATATGCAATAAACCTTTTTTTTTTTCCAAAGAAACAGTTGAATTTTCTGTCTCCTGTAATATGTATGTTTGCATCGGTCAAAAGTATCTCTCTCAGGGTTATTTTCACAGGCCCAAGTGCCTGGAAACATGTGCGTTTTGGTTTTTTAAAGCCTACATATTTCTGCCCACTTTTTATTCCCGTATAACTTGATCACCCTAAATAATTAGTTGACATTTCCAAAGTTGTCATCGCTCGAGAAATCGCTGAAAGGGGTGCGTGCCAGCTGATGGAGTGAGACCCCACAGAAGTGGACCCTCTCTCAAGTGCCACAGTGACCCTCATAAGTGCCAGGTCCTTCCCCTCAACTGTCATTCACTCAGATCCCACACTGTTGACCTGGAAGAGACAGGCACCAGGCTGCTAGGGAAGACCCACATTTTCGAGTTTGTCTTTCAACGTTTACCCACAGCACAACTCGCTGCTGGCGCTAGATGTGGCTGCCCCACCCCGAATCGTTTTGCAGCCCCTCGACAGCCATCGACAGACACCACGAGCCCCTGGTGATGACGGTGGAGGCCGTATCTTTGCTAAGTAACAGGGAAGTAGCACCACGTCTGCGTCTGTGAGTAGCCCATTTCCGACCCTATCAGCAGCTCAGGTGTCCTTCACCTGCCGCGGGACCCAGCGTGGTTTCCATCATGAAAGTGAGGATACCGTAAGCCTGGTGCCAGGAGATGGCAAGTGTCTCATTAAACATACGAGTAATTCTGTGTGTATGTTGACAGTGACAACAGAACAATTACAGTTCTTGAAAGAAGAGCCACATACTATTTTTAAAAGCTGATAACAGAAAAAAGGCCAGTGAAAACGGAAAGAAGTCCAACAGCATGGCAAGAGAATACGTATATACACTAATTTGTTTTTCTCTTGCATGGGCTGCATATATAGACTCAGTTTATTTTCTTTGGTTGATAAAAAGTGGTTTTATTTAAAGAGAAAATACTTAACAACCACTAGCAGACCTGTTTAACTCCAAATGTAGCTAGGGAAGAAACTTTTTTCTTAATGTAAGAGAACAAAAGATGAAGATTTTAAAAATGCAAGTAAACATGCAAGTAAAATGACAAAAACAGGATCGAACATGTCCTGTGATTTTACATTTTATTTTCTTTAATAAAAATAAATGGGGAGAATGCATGAGACTTATTAACCAGTTAAGAAACAACAGAAGGAAAACTCTTTCATAGTAGCTATAGAAACACCAAATCTATGCATTAAGGTGAATGCACAGAACTTGTATAAACATAACTAAACCCTTTTGAGGCAAAACAAATTGATAAACTCACCACATTCTTGGATAGAAAGACTAATTATTATGAAGAGGTTGGTTCTCTGTGTATCCCTGACTCCAATGTAATTTTCATAAATAGCACAACAGTATCTTTTGGTGGGGGGGTGAGGAGAGGTCACGAGAGGACTTGGCCAATTGACTCTCAAGTACTTTGGAGGTTAAATATGGGAGAATGGTCAGAAAAATTCAAAAGAAGACAGCAGATTAGCTCTAGTGGACACTAAAAGTTTTCCAGTGCAACAATAATTAAAAGAGTATTTTCCTGGCAAAGCAATGAAAGGAAATAGTGCAGAAATAAACCTAAGTCTTACGGGAATGGTAATGGGGACATTTCGGCGGGGGAAATAAATCATTTAATAAATGGTGCCGGCATGAGGGGCTAGCAATGGTGAAAATTAAAGTTTTTACAGATACAGTCGGATCTCTTTCTAGTAAATACAACAATTCCAAGTAGATCAAGGACTTCCATAAAAAATGGCCTTATTTCTTCATTTAAAGATGAAAACAACCTGCTTGGGGACAGGAAGTGTGGTGAAAAATAAAGTTAACGGACAACCAGGGCAAACATATTTTCCATACAGGACAAAGAGCTAATATCCCAATATACATGAGCTCTTAGAAATTATTATGAAAGGCATAAATAGCAAAATGGGCAATTGCTGTGAATAATAACTCAGAGAAGAAACATAATTCCTATATGAGAAAATCACCCAATCTCATTAATGAATGCTTATAAAACAAAGTATTTCACATAGACCGGCAAAAAAATAAGTTTTAAATAGCACTGTGTTAGAAGGGTAGAGGAAAACAAATACTACGAATATTATTACATCCTCCTGGTGCCTGATACAGTTTTTTAAAAAGGAAATGTGGCCATATTTATTCACATAAAAAATTTGTGCACTCTTTGATCCTGAAATTCCACTTCTAGGAATCTGTCCCCCAAAATGCTACCACGCAACAGCAAAGTTCTTTGTCCAGGACTGTTCAGTGTGGCATGGTTTACGGTAACAGCAAACCGGAAAACCCACATGCGCAGAACGAGAACGGCCGCGTCAGTTTCAGCACGGACACTCAGCGCCACGCGCCGCCTCTGACAGGAGCGACGCGGGCCTGTCAAGGCCGGCACAGAACGAGGTCCTTGTTGAGTCAGAGGCGACTGCAAAATCTGTCGGTACCATTCTGCCTTTGTGTTTCTAAATCTATTTATATAGATATGGAAAAACTGGGATCACACGTGCCAAGAGTTACAGCCGTTTCCTCTGGGAGGGGGACTGGCGAGGGAGAAGGAACAGCTCACTTTTTTCCCGACATATTTGTATTGTTTTAAACTTATTGGAATATTTGTACTTTTACAGCTTTCACAGAATGCACAGAGATGGTGGGCTAAGCTTCTCTGAGGCGTAGCTGCAGAGTCAATTCGCTTTCTTAACACGTGACGCGTCCCCAGAGCCAGGACCCTGCCTTGCGCATCTCTGCGCTCGGAGAGCTGCGAGACTGTTTGCCGTATAGTAGGTGTTTTAGTAAATGTCTTACGGCACTCGACTGACGATAAGCGCAGTAAGTGCACCAGCCCAGTGGGTAGGGCAGAGAAGAGAAGGCACCCAACCTTCTGGCCCCCACTGTGCGCTGGACTGTGTGTGTGGAGATGCAGAAGGAAAGATAACAGAGCAGATTTATGGCCCTTCAAGCTGTTTGCATATCATGCATAAAAAAGCTTGAGTATCAGCTCCATCAGGCTTTAATTATTACCTAATGGGGAAGTTCCTCTCCTTGGATTACGAGAAACACCCCTGTGCCTGGAGCACGCCCGGTCCTGGCCTTGTGTCTCTGCTGCAGTTGCTAGCAAACAACCCCCAGGTTGCTACCTTCCAGGCTGTGGGGGAGCTGGGTTCCTGCTCTCCGGGCGCCTGGGGAGAGACCAGTGTTTGCTCAACAACACGGAGTTGGTAGGGAAATTTTTTTTCTCCTTCTCAGGCGTACCCTGGAGTGTTACCAGGCAAGGAGAGGACGGCACAGGCCAATCAGCAGAATGAGATGGAAAGTCTGCTTTCAGGCAGAGGAGGGGAGGCCAGGAAAGCGAGGCATGCGTGAAGTACCTGTGCGCACTGAAGGGCGACCAGGGGGCAGGCTGACGAATGGGGACAGGCACATGCTCCTGCAGGGGGCGGGGGCTCCCAGGCCACGTACTCGTTCTCCCCTGCTCGTAACGTCCCATGCCCCCCTTTTTAATTTAATTAATCTGTTTTTTGTTTTTTAATTTTTTTTCAGTTACAGTTGGCATTCAATATTATGTTAGTTTCAGGAGCACAGCATAGGGGTCAGACGGCTGCCTGGCGCCATGCCTAGCTATCGCAGTATTAGTGGCTGTATTCCCTATGCTGCAGTGGGCGAGTTATAGACTGTTTTACATACAGTAGGTGTTTAATAAAGGCCTTACGGCCCTTGACAGGGCAGGAGAAGGCATCCTACTGGCTGGGTCTGGCTGTGTGGTGTGAACTGTGTGTGAGGGTGTGTGGCCATGAGGAAGGAAAGACAACACAGAAGTAAAGGGAGGAAATTCACCTCCCGGTGACTACTTAGTAACGGCCAGTTTGTATTTCTTAACCCCGTCACCTTTTTCACAGGTGTGTTTTTTTCCCCTTCTCGCATCTTCTTTCTTCCTCCGTATTCCAAAAGCAACTTCAGGCCAAAGAGGCCACCTGGGGAAGGGCTGAACTCACTGACTGACGCAGAACAGGTGTGTCCTCCACTTCACGGTGGGGTTCCCGCCACCTCTTTGAAATCCTCTCCACAGACAAAAGGAAACACGACCTTCAACTACTATTACCTTTTTTATTCTCTTTCATCATTCAGGTTTGTTCAGAACATTGCAATAACAGGCATGAAGGGAAAAATAATAACTTTTTTTAAACTCAACCTGTCCAAAGTATAATATAGGAAAACATGCCATTATCTCTTAGGGCAAAAAGCATTCAAAAATGAATGTGATCTTAAGGTTAAAGATTAAAACCAATTCCAAGTAAGCTGTGCAAGGTTTAAGTGCAAATGGTGTTTTAATTACAATGAGTTTTGCAGAAATGCCGGAGTGATGTATAGGATTTGAAATATTCAAATCCTTGAGGGTTTCTCCATGCACACTTAAAACTGCCACGTTGGAATCATTTCAGTGGCTTTCGATTTCCTGTTTGATCTCAGAAACGTACGGGTGATCTTTGCCGTGAGCCACTTCCATGATCGCAATGGCCTAGGGGAGAGCGAGACAAAGCAGGGGTTAGGGGCCTGGAGCTAGTCCCTCACACCTCCACCCGGGCTGCGGTGGATTAGAGTTGGGCTTCCCCGCTTTGGGACTCGGGACACAAACTGGCTTTCAGAGCCTGCACTCTCCTCCTCCAGAGTCTGGCTTCAGATGGAAAAAAAAAAAAAAAAAGGACAAGATTATCTAGGAACCAAAGAGTCACCCAGTTTCTAACGCTGAGTAAGATATCCTGCAGTAGCTGAAGGGACGATATACAGAAATCGATTGCCTGATATTTTTGCCCCACTATTCTAGAGATTTCAGTGAAAATGCTTCAGGGACAGAATTACTTGGCTACGCTCAACCAAGTAAACAGGTAATGCTAGAACGGGAAAGTCCGCAGTGAACTTGACATCAAACCTGTTTTGATTTTAAGGGTACATTACTAACCTATGAGATATAACCAAACCGTTTTTCCCTTTTGAAAAGTGCATGCTTTCCTCTTAATACATAGTCTTAAAAAAAAAAAACACCTAAAAACATCAGTGCAGGTTTCATTTGAGGATGCTAGAGAGAGAACATATTTAATAAGATGTCTTTAGAGAGAGGGGACATAAAATGAGAGTTTCCAGTGGCTCCATCGCTTCCTAGCTGTGTGACCTTGGGCGGTTTACTCAGCCTCGCTGTGCCTCAGTTTCCTCACCTTGAAAATAGGAATGATACCTACCTCTCAGAGTTGTTCATGCACCTAAAATGTTTAGAACAGTGCCTGGCATATAGAAAGTATATATCAAATGTCATCCATAGGAATTTATTTTGCTCCTTTGAACTTAACCATATTACCCACAGATAGAAAAACTCAAATTATTGCCATTTTCCCGAAGAGGGAATTTTTGATGGCTGTGGCTGTGACAGCATTCCTTCCTACTACACCGTTCTCTTCCCAGATCTCAGACCAAGAGGAGGCAGGCCAAGGAGCAGTGCAGGTCTTCAGAAACCACCTGTCTGGTTGTTTTTTAGGGATCGCCTGTTAAAGGCCTCCCTTCACCCTCTGCATGCATTTCGTGACGCACGTTCCTTGCTCTGATCTACTCTACTCTTCTTCTTTCTCTTTTTTCTTAATATGTTTATTGATTTTAGAGAGAGGAGGGAAGGAGAGAGACAGGGAGAGAAAAACATCCACATGAGAAAGAAACATCAGTCGGCCCCCATACACACCCCATTGGGGGAGCAGACCCGCAACCTACGCATGTGCCCTGTCTGAGAACCGAACCCCCAACCTTTCGGTGTACCGGACAACGCTCCAACAAACCAAGCCACTCCGGCCAGGCCTCTACCCTTCTTTGATTTTGTATTTAATTACCTGCCAGTGCTTTTCAATTGTGACCTAACTGGTTAATTTCCCCCCAAATCACTAAGGCAATAAACCTGTTATCTCTTGGAAGACCAATTCACTGGTTTAAAGATGGAAAATGCTACACTTAACTCACACTCCTGGCCTGGCAAGGCCTGACCCTTCCATGCGGGATGCGGGACCTCACCCCTCTCTTCCTGAATAGGGGAGATTTGGGGAATCTGGAGGATTAGGTATCTCAGCTAGTCAGTGGCCCCGACGTTTACAAGACATTATCGTCCAGGGCTAAACAGACTGTCCCAAAGGTTACATTTTATCAGGTGTTAACTTCTACATAAAGGGCAATGAGAATCTATGGGTACAATCAAGCTGCTCTAAGGCGAGGGTCAGGGCCTGGCCCCTGGCCCATGGGCAGCACGGGGCAGCTGTCAAACGCTGGACGTGGGGGCAGATGCTGCCCAGGGGCCCGGTTTCCCGTGCGTTAGTCACAGCATGAGCGGGGCTGGGGGAACCGAAGCTTTCAGCTCAGATCCCAGTTTCAGTCAAGACCCTACTGCGTATCCGAGGCTAATTACTTAACCTACTTGCACCTCAGTTTCTTCACCAGGAAAATCTATCTCATTTTTGTAAGAATTAAAAGAAAACCACACGTCAGGGGCCTGGCACGTGACTGGTACTCGATAAACAGGGATGCCAATGATTAACTTCAGAAACTCTCCGTATCTCCCTGCTTTGACTTCAGCAAACAGGGCACCAAGAATCTGTAAAGCCTCAAGGGCAGACAAACGGCAAATTGCCTCACCACGGGCTCCCAACCCACCCAGCGGCCTCTGTCCACTTGCACTGCTTCGCCCGGGACGGGCAGTGTGATCTCCCGGCTGTGGGCTGAGCCCGCAGTCATGGCGAGCGCCTCGCAATGTGCATACCCCTCTCCTTACAGGAGAGCCTGGATGCCACCTTGGCAAAGGCTCAGTGACCACGCCCCCACCTGCCAACCCACCCCCTCCCACTCGTAAGGCCAGAGGGGCTCAAGAGTGGTCCTTCGCCACCCCTCGTTACTCAGCCTCATGAGGGAAGAAGAAGGGACGCTAGGGAGGCTGTGCAGGCACTGAGAAGCCTGTGACCCCCGCGTCACAGACATACCTTCCGCAGGGCTTTCTCCCCAGCAGCTCTGTTTTCCAGGCCCAGGTGCAGTCTCCCCAGCTTCAGCCACATGGAGGCCACATTGAGGGAGTACGGTGGGTAATGCTTACTAGAAGAAGAGAAAAGACAACAGGTCCTAGTCAACGGCTGTCGAACAGCCCGCGGGCCGGTGCAGGAAGCCACACTCTCCGTGGCAAGCAGGCTCCTCCGAACCCTGGCACGTCTGGGTGGAGAGCGTGGGTGGGCCGACCCTGCTCGAGCAGGGAGCCGTGGCTGCGCCCCATTTTACGCACACGATGTGTTTCTGCAAAGCTTCATAAACACTGCAGGAGAAATCCTACACAGAAGTGTTTATAAACACCGCATTCAATCCCAGTCCCAGGTTTTTGTGTTGGGTACACCCAAAGCGGAGCGCTGGGGAACCGTGTTTTCAGGTAAACTCCCTATTACAAGGAATTTGGGCCAATCCCCTTATATTAAAAAAACAGTATACTTAAAAACATACACACGCTAATATAGTTCAGCACCCCAGATTTGTGTCCCACTTTATGATACCAGTTGGTTTAGCAAAACTATCAGCTCCCCGAAGTCAGGAGAATGCCTCCTATTTCTTCTAGATATTCTTTCTCTATTGCTCAGTAGAGAGCTTTGTACACATACGGCAGGTACTGGCTATCTGGTTTTAACTGATGGCTGACAGACAGATGGGGCTTGCCTGGGAAGGAGACCTTTCCCTAGCAACTGAGACCAGGAGGCAGCTCACGGGCCAGCGTGTGTGCCCTGGGGTGTGTGTGTGTGTGTGTGTGTGTGTGTCTGTAGGGGGGTGTTTATTTACAGCCTGGTTTGTAGTGCTCTACCCTCAAATTCCATCCAAAAGCGACACAGTCTGGCTGTATTTCTGGGTGGAGGCCAGGCCCTGGGGACAGTGCCTGACCTCCCCAACACCCGCCCAGCCCCCTCAGAAGGCCAGAGCTGGGGCTCACATAGCTCAGGAAGGGTCCTACAGAGCGAGTGCCTGCCGGGGGAGGAACCACGAAGCGGAGATGACCACGCTCATTCTCATCTGCCCGCCCTCCCTCCCTCCAGATCGCACAGGGGAAAGCGTGCATGAGACCACAGGACTTTCTCACCCACCCCAGGAAGAAGGGTAGGCTTTAAGACTATCCCCCAGGTAGCAAATTCTGTTTCTAAGAGCAGATTTTAGGAGCTGCTTCCCTTTGGGCTCCCCCTGCTGGCCAATCAGGGCAGCGTGGGGTAAGCAGAGGGCCGACTTGGCAGTGGGCATTCAGACCAGACATAAGCTTAACAGTCCCTAACCTTAGGACATAGACTGAGGGCTTCTCAAATTCCTGAGAATCACCTAGGGTGCTTCTGGAACACAGGGATTTCAGGTCCAATGCCCAGATTCTGCCCCACTTGATCCGGAGGAGACCCTGTCCATGCCAGGGATCTGACAGGCCAACCCTGGAGTGACTGGTCAGAGCCAGAGGGCCATGTCATGACCTCTACCTGTAACCCACTGGAAGGGTTAACAACTCTCCCAGCAGGAAGCTTCCTCATGGCTGACGGCACCATTATGATACTGATTTTCTTCAAACGGAGGCGGGACATTGAGGAACCACAGCCAACCCGGTGATCCCAGAGTTTCCCCATTTGCAAGCCGGGCTGCAGTTTAGAACATCAGAAGGGGATACTGTGAATAATGATGGAAAAGAAACAAACGGGTGGCTTTTTGATATTGATCTGCATTAACTGCAACGGATAGAGCACCTGCGTAGGTCCCGGACGGATCTTGCCCCAGCAACCCCTGCATAGCCTCAACCTGCCAACCTAGGTGTCTCTTCCGGATGGTGGAAGGGAGAGGCAGGACCCAATGCAGCAGCACCCTTCCCCTATATGTCCAGATGCGGGCGCAGAGAAGAAAAAGCTGGGCTAGGCACGCTCCAACAAGGGACAGTGAGAAGACAAGGCTGCCTAAGTACGCATTCCAAATCTCCAGGGGCCATGCCACGCTAGGACGATCAGAAGGGCCGTCGCAATCACCTGTAGGGCTTAATGATTTTCTGTCCGTATCGCAGGGCTCCTTCCCAGTCCTGCATATACAAGCAGACGCCCATGGCCTGGTACATCATGTGCAACATGTACACGTTGCTGTCCTCAAACACGGAGCTCATCTTCTCCTGGCTGAGCTCGCAAATCTCCAGCAGCTCACTAGGGGGTGCTCTGGCGTCAAGGAAATGGCCGGCCAGCCCACTAGGCTTGCAGACTCCCCAAGGCAGGCTGGGTCCAAGGAGTTACTTCGTCCACTCCACCCGTACCCTTACCCTCTGAAAAAGTAAACTACAGAAAGCCAACCAAAGGGGAAGGGATCACATTTTTCTTGAAGAAACAAATAGGGAAATCTGAAGACCTCAACTGGTAAACACAACTAAAGAATTTCGGCTAAGGGCAACAGACCCTGAGTGCAGCTGTAAACTACACTGATTAGAATCACAAACCTAGTCTTCGGTTCAATTCAAACCCTCACGTAAGCTGAGCTGAGGCATTTTTAAGGATGAAGTCCCCACCATGGGGACGTCTTTCTTACGCTGAGAAAGAAACGTGCCTTTCTCCAATGTCATATCACTGCTTTTACTTCTTCCCTGAGTATAAATCTACTGCCTTTTCAACACCCAAGGAAATGCTTCAATATACTTGTTCATAATGTGGATTGTGGTGGCCGAAGACGTGGCGCAAAATCCCAGATCTGCCCTGGGAAGCTGTGTACCTTGGGCAAATTATCTGGTATCTAAGACTCTGTTTCCATCTAATACAGGGCGATGACCCGGTGTGTGTCCTTGTAAGAATCAGGTGAGACAACATAAGCAAAGCCCTCGATACTGTGCCCAAAGTAAAATACGCCCCCAGATGAGCGCTTTCAGGGAACTGTTCTCCATAGTTTTAGACAGTAAAGCTCTTTCACCACCTGATGCTCTTGACCAAACCAGCCAAACAAGGACAAGGACCAACATCACAAACTGACTTGGTTGACCGCAAGTCAAGGGTGGTCAGTAAGTCTCCGCCCATTTACCAGGAGACGGTCTTCCTTCAACATCCAGCTGCTGAAACCCAACCTTGTGCTCCCTCTTCCTGACTCTCCAACACCTCTCAGACACAAAGCCGCAAGGGCTGTAAAGGATATATTTGTAGTGCTTGGCCCTCCGGAACTCCTCGATGACGTTGCGGGCGTATCTGACCATGTCACGGATGGCTTCTGCCTTTGGGGGATCGTTGAGCTTCCGGATTTTCACCTTGGCCTTATCCTGAGAGAAATGTCCATAAATGCTTGGTGTTACCACCCATGGAAACCACACTGATGGAGAAACCTCTCAAAGAGCACATTCTCACAGGCAGAGGTACTGTCCCACGCACGCACTCTAAAGTTACAAACGGATGAAAGGAAATCAGGTGACAGATCTAAGAGAAATTCAATACACCATTACCTTAAAATATATATATAGTTTCTAGACAATCCACATCTAGGCAGGACACCTGGAATATGTTCGCTATATGGGTAGATGCGTGTGTTCAGACATCTTTGAATCAAGAGACTAGAATAAGGAGGGGTGGCATTGACAGGAAAATTTGGGTGAGGCCAGAGAAAATTCTGCATGTTCTGAACGGGTTGGGAGGCCTGACAGTTATGTTCGTGGGCTTTTCCCCTCCCCTCTCTTTTGAGCAGTCGCCTTTCAAGAAACAGCAACAGGGCGAATGCTTCTTTCCTTGGTAGAGCATCATGGAAGTGTTTTCATCAGGTTTTAACAGAGGTCTGCGTTCCCCGGGACCATCTCAGTGAGGTGGGTTGAAAGGGTCAGAAACACCGTGGGCGAAGACACCCCGAGTTGCACACGGGTGCCTGTTTGGCAGAGAGGTCCCGAGACACAGAGGACAGCCAGCACCTTTGCCGTAAAGCGTTATCAGGAAGCTTACCTTGTCTTTGGTGGTACACTCCTGGCACTCACACGTGAAGAAGTAAGAATCTCTTAGCCGGTCATTCCTATCTTCTGTGGGGTACAGGAGGTCGATGTAGCTGGTAAAAACCTACGGGGGTCCAAAAAGGGGGTGTTGTGGTCTGTTGCGGGTCAGCTTGTTCCTTATCCTTCCTGCGGTTCTGCCCACACTTGTGGTGGTGTCCTTGCAGGGACAGATGCATAGGGTGCCACAGTGCAGGACCAGCACACTTAAACACAGCAACCCCCCTCCTGTTGTCCCCCTCCTTGTGTCCAGGAGAGAAGGCCTCCCACCTCCTACGGAATTAGGGAATCCCTAAAACAGGAAACTGGAGCACTGAACGCAACCCCATCGTCTCCCCACCAAAGAGGGCAGCCTGGAGTCTGTCTCGTGGATGGAAGCAAAGCCCCACTGGGCAAAGGCTCTGCTCATCCCCGGCCCCGGGCTGCTCTGCCTACCCGTTGCTGTTGCACGAGCAGGGGCGGCTCATGTCCATGACTGACCTATTTCCCTTTCTCCTTCCACCTGCCGGCAGTAGGGCAAGAAGCTCGGCTGGTGGCAGGCTGGGGCGAGTCGCAGAGGGAGGACACAGCTCTGAGGACGTGAGGATGCTGGCATGCTGTGGCCTTACCCAGCTGGGCCAGGGAGCTAGGAAAAGTCTTCCCTGGGCGATCATCGGGGTCTCCCATCCTTGCTTTTTTGCATTTTCTAACAGGGTCTGTAACTGAGACTTGGAGCATATGGACGAGCCCGGCATTTAACTGTCCATTATCTACTCCCCGGGACAGCATCGCCGCCCGTCCCACACCATCAGGCAACTGTCTGACTGCACAGATGGATGTCACAAAGCCTCCGGCGTGCCAGGAACCTCGGCATGGCAGGCAGGCAGGCAGGGCCACCTGCAGGGGTGCGAGCTCCCTCCGCCCCAGAGGACAGTGGTGGAGGCCTCGTGGCTCCTCGATGCCCTGGGCAGCGGGCTTCTTCCCCTTTGAGGGGCAAGTCTCCCCCAAAGCAGTGCCTTCCCCGAAATGAGGCTACTGCATTTCGGATTCGTGAAAGCAACGAGGGCAAACCAAGGGCAGACCGCGGGGAGAAGGCTCTGCCCGGCCCAAGGGGCAGGGGCCTGCTGCCCCGTTTCTTTGAAATGACGGTCGGCCACATAGTGCAATGAACAGAAGAGCCCAGAAGATGGCGACAAAGGCCGCTCAGTGTCCCTGCTCCAGGCCCAGACAGCCAGCCTGGGTGACACTCACCGCTCTTGTCTCCTGTCCGCCCAGGGAGCACAGGGGCCTGGTGACTTACATTCTCACTGACTGCATGCATCTGTTTTCACCAAAAAGACCTCTGGGTGGTCTCCACCAGACACTGGGAAACCAAGATGCTGTGACCCCAAGCATGATACTCTCGTCATGGTAAGTTTAGCAAAGAGGAGGAAATCCCAGCTCAGCTGAGGGTCAGCTGACAACTTCTGAGAAACCAGGGCCTTCGTCATTTAGCGCTCCCGTCACTGCGTTTCACACTGAAAACCCAGACAGGCACCTTAACACAGTATGACGGATTACTGAACTGAAGCTTCATCCAGAGTGTGTTCATTACCATCTCCAAGAACGCAGTTATTTTATTTTGTATTATTTGCGTAAGAACGCACAGCCTACGTCCAGCGATCTGCGAGGCCAGCCCTTTGAAGGTGAGCCGTCTCCAAGGCGGTCACGGAGTCACAGCGAGGAAGGGAGCAAGGAGCCGCTGCGCAGTGGCAGAGCACGTGGTTCTCTCCACATCCCCGCGTCAAGGAGGGGAGCTCCCGGAGGCCTCTCCGTGTTCATACAACTGGCCACCTGAGCTACGCCCCTCAAAAGCAAACTCTCCGAAGTTCAGGCGCAGGCTTGAGCGGACTCGCAGCATGTATACGGCGTTTGCAGTTGTAACTCCACAGCTACTGTGGGGCTGCGTTTTTTCTTTGAGATAACAATGATTTAGGCCTTCTGCAGGCGGGGGCGGGGGCAGGGGGTGGCAGCAGAAAAATAGGCCAAAATTGACTAATTTAAAAAAAAAAACAACTCGAACTCCATCGTTTGGCAATGGGGATACACAGACTGTGAGGGCAATCCAAAATTTCATCCTGGTCACGCTGACAGGCTGCTTTTTCTAGAAATCTCTGTGGGGAATTTCACTCAAATCTATTCTTTCCTGTATTTTCTTGGATGGAAGCGGCAAGCACCAAATGGAAGGCAGATGCCTGGGACTCTGAGTCATGGGTCACAGGTCTGAACGTGAACCCCAGAAGGCCTGAGGATGGACAGGGTGTGACCGTCGGGTCACACCCAGCCCGTCTTGTCCAGTGATCTGTCTACACTGCCTTTTAAAACAGCTGTCGGAAGCACCCCGGCAACCCTTGGCCACGCACTCACCTCCTCTCCTGGGCTGATCTCCTGCACGGCTCTGACTTCTGCCAGGGTCCCCTTGTAGGTCACAATGACATTGGGGCAACAACTATGATTCATCAACGCAACGCTGTCAGGCAGAAGAGGAAAACCCATTTTCTCAATCAGACAGTCTAGATCGCCCTTGGCCATTCCCTCACTAACTCACAGCGGCTTTGCAGGACACGAACAAAAAAAATCTAATAGTTGCCCATCATATTCTAAGAGGGTGTTCTGCATGCACTGGTCATCTTAAATTTTTCACAATATTGAAAAGTGATGCGTGCCATTCAAAGTAGTGATAGCTAAGCCCAAACCCAAAAACACACCACAAGAAAAATGGCAACAACAAATCCCACAAAAATTCCTCCCCGTTAGGCGGAGGACTTGCGACCCAACACCTGGAGTGAACTACCACTCGCGGCTCACCACTCAAGACAGACGGTGGTCGTTCCCAAGCTGCTTTTTATATTAGTGGATTATTTCTAACATGTTTTCTTCAGATGTTGAGAAACCGTTGCTGGGGGAGGTGCCAGCTGCCTAAGCGAGGGCTTGTGACCCCCTGAGAGCCCTGGAGGAGCCCATTCGAGTCTCGGCACCTCAATTTGCTCATCTGGGAAATTGGGACACGGCCGCACCTGCTGCTCACGGTCTGCTTTGCAGGGACGGCGGGGACAGAGAGGCTCGCCTGTGCGAGGGGCTTTGAGCTTTCTGATTATATCAAGGTCAAAGTTCTGAGAACAGAAATTTCTAAACGACAGGGGGAAAATGCTTGATCTCTGAAAATGCTGCCTTTGAAATGACAATGCCGAATTGATTTCAGTCCAAAGGGATTTTTCCCCCAATTAAAACGGCCCGGAAACTGGGGCTCGTGTGGGCACTCACGTCCATCTGTGCCATTGCTCTGGTGGCCACTGTCACTCGCCTGAACCCTCAGCCACCAAGACCCCTCTACCGTTTGCTCAAGAATAAAAAAAAGATACAGGAGTTGTGAAGCCTGCCAAGGATGAGCTGCTGGGGTTTGCCGTGGACAAGGGGGGTAGCCCTCCTCCACCACCCAGTGGCTTACAGGGCTGCATGAAGTCTGCGGCTGGCCTAGAACCTGGGACGGCGCGTAGCAACGTCCCTGTCTTGTCCTCGGGGTGGACTGCCTGCACCGTGCACCACAGCCTGAAGGGCTTACTGGCAAGTGGTACACAGGGAATGGGGAGCCTAGGAAATCTGGTCAACAAATGCACCAAAAGTCGTTAGTAATGGAAAAGCAGACTTCTAGAACCATCTTGCAGAAGAAGTATTAAGTGTTCCATTTCAAGGCAGATTCCTCAACATCTTTTTAATGAAGGTGGCAGAAATGCGCTAAAGGCAAAGAACCTAAAACAACCCCTGCTCTTGGCATCATCATTTTCTCGTCAATCACTGAAAAGAGGCTGGAACCTCAGACAACACTGCGCTGAACCTGCTGGCAGTCTTACTCAAGAAGCCGAAAGAAGGGCCATTCGAGTTCATTTCAGGTCTGAAGGTGTCAATACCAGCCCCCTGAGGAGGGTCTCATGGCCCTTCTCTTTTAATCCTTCCTTTTCTCAAGGGCAGAAGTCCAAAAGAGCTTCTTCCCCAAAACACTTCTTTCTTCACTATCGGACTTCAAACCACAGACGACACCATTTATTACTGGGGGACTGAATGTTTTGTTTCTGGGGCTCAGGGAAGCCTGTGACAGCTGCTTAGGAGATGTGGGCCTGCACAGATTCTTTGTCCCTCAGACCAGGATGACCCACAGAGCTGGGCGACACCAGACAGACACCCCGGGAGCTCACGTCATCCACGCGACCGCGGGGGTGTGAAGGTGCCCTACAACTGCTTCAACCCAAAGTCCAAGTAAACACAAAGCAACATCACTTTAGACAGAATAATCTACGATGTGGATTAATTCAGACAGGGGAGGCAGGAAGGCTCCTTTGCTCCACCTGTGAAGCCAGGGCTTGACTTCAGGGGACCGAAGCATTTTGAAATTCCTCATTGCATCGAAAAGACAACGGCAAAGCCCTTCTTGGTGACCCATTCAAGTTAGAGCTATTAAGATCTTCATTTGTCAACTGGCTAGCCTTTCTTGAGTTACTTAAGCATTCCTGAAGTGAGGAAGACTACAGTGCTTTGAGATTGCCCCCAGCTCACTGCTTTAGTCTGCTGTCTCTCCAAACTGTGCTGTGTCTACACTGGTATGTCCACACAGGACAGACGGAGAAGCAGCTCATACGTTCTTCACATAAGCCCGTGGCCAACTGTTGGTTGGCAATTAATGTTAGACTTTGAGTGCAAGAAACCCAGAGATTTCTATAACCACAGGTATGCAAAAAAGCGCATTTCTCAGCAGGGCACACTATAAAAAATTCTTTAATAGCAGCTCTTGACCTAGCAGGACTTAACAAGTCACTGTTCTCTTAACAACTACCTTTGGATCCTTAAACGTAGGGGAAGGATTTTGAAATCTGGCAGAATTAAAAAAGATGTCTTAATTCACTTAGACTTTCATGTCTGACACATGCAGTTAGGTGGGTTATTTTTTTAACAAAATCAAATGAGTGTGAAGTAAGTAAAAAGAAAAGAAACGAAGTCAAACCCAGCCTACTCAGGAAATATTGCTGATCCCAAATGAGAAAGTTCTTCATCTTCGATTGTGAAGCCATTACAGTTAACCTGCAGTGAGAAAGGAAAAAAAAAAAAAAAAGAGCTAAATCTTGTCTGCATAGAAATCATTTCTCTGATTTCTGACCTGTAACAAATAACAAGGAAGAAGTCCTGGCTTAGTGATTTTAAAACCTTTCCTTTGGCCAAGGTGTCCTTTGCTCAGACAAAATTTACCCATCAGCCTCATGTATAAATAAATAAAAGTAGACTTGTCGGGGGAAGCGCCCTTAGCCTGGCCTATCTACCCACCCACACACGGCCGCCAGACAACGACGACCGCCAAGGTCAAGGACTAAAGTCTGCACGTCCGAATGGGAGTCAGTGCTCCTGGAGCCTGATCCCGTCGCGCCCCAGATCTGGGGTGTGGACCTAAGTCCATCTCTGAGTCCTGTGTCCTAGATCTTCTCCTGCTAAAAGAGAAGTGACTTAGTGTGGTGCCCATCTCGTAAGGGGAAGTGGAAGCAGGAAAGCCCTTAAAACGGCTGAGCTAACTGTCCGCCCCTTGAGAGGCGGGGGGGCCCGAAGGTAAGGAGCCGAGGCCTTCTTTCACGGCCAGCCACATGAACCACTGGCCACCTTCCCACCCTTGAAGCCAGACGTTACGCTGAAAAACACCAAGGACAGCTCTCACCATTCTGGAAGTCTGCCTTAGTGCCAGCAGGAATATACACCCCTGATTGTACGTTGTTCCCTAAATTCATGCTTTTCACAAACATGCATCGAGAACTTTTATGTGCTTGGCACTGTGTACAAAGGCTGAACGCACCAACGTCTGCGCCCTCGAGAAGCACCCGGTCTGCTGGGAGACAGCTCAGTGGGTGCTTTCGTTTGTATCTATAAAGTTTCAGCGCTGGAAGGGGCCTCAGTCTCTTTACTCTTCAGACGATGAAACTGAGGTCAGAGAGGAGCAGTGACTCGCCCAAAGCCAGCACCTGAAGCAGAGAGCCCTGCTCCTCCCAAGCCACCAGCAAGGCTGTCTGTGAGCCGTGCACGCTGAAGGATTTCCCCGCGTGGGCTGGGACCACGCTCTGCCACACCGCAGACACCGCGCTGGTACATCTCAGGCCAATGAACGGGCTTTTGAAAACTAGCACCCGTGGAGCACTTGCTCCGGGCCAGGCCCCGTGCTGGGTGCTGCACATTTACCCCTTCTTAGGTCTGCAATACTGCTCTGGCACAACCCATTTTACGGATGTGGAAACTGAGGCTTGGGGAGGCCAGTGACTTAGTAACTTGTTCAAGGGTGCATTAAGTAGCAAGTGGGAAAACAAGGAGTCGAAATTCAAAGTAGACATTCTCACAGCAAAGTTGTCAGAAACACACATTTCCTCACACTATACCAAGTTTCTTCCCAAATCATTCTGATCCATGCATGTTAATGTGGTGATTTTACTTAAAAAAAAATTCAAGGGCCAATGTCAAAGGCTTGGGAATCTTGGTACACAGGGAAGTAAAAGCTATGATGGGTCTGACTTACAGTTTTTACAAGTCAACATATTTACAATCGGTATTTATAATTTTCAACATAAAAAGAGATTACCGAGAGTTAATAGAACAGTACAGTCTTTGATACCCTGAGATGTTGGGCATTTTTATGTAGATGACTTAGCATACCATTGTGGGTTTGTTGTTTCTTTTTTTTGTTTGTGTGTGTGCCAACTTCAAGTGTCCTAACCTATTCTGTCATCAGGATATTAACCAAATATCATTAGGCAATGACCATCAATTGACATTAGGTAAGAGTTTAATTAGGGTTTTCATTCATTCAACAAAGTTTACTGGGGCATGAACTACAGCACCTTAGTAAGTGCTGAATGATCTATTAATATATGCAGTCTGGGACTGGATATTAACATGCCTCAGCAGTGTCTGGTACTCACAAGATGACGGTAAATGTTTGTAGAATGAATGAGAGAATTTAGCAACAATTTTCAAACCTGATCTAGGGACAAATAACTTTGAGGGATGGGACACTTGTTCCTTTGCTTCTTAGTCTCTTCCTCTGCGTGGAACTCAACTGGACCAGTCTATGACTCCAAATGACGTCAGCCTCGAATGTTCTACGACCACCGGGCTCTTTGTTCCCTCTGCCCCCCTCCTCTTACTGTGCAAAAGTGTGTTTCTTCCTAAGCAAAGGCTCCTAGGAGCACAGTCATCACTCCTCCTTTCTCAGAGGCAGTGAGGGTGTTTAAGCCAAATTGCTTAGCAATTTTCCTGACAGCTTTCCCTGCCTTCTGAAATATCCCCAGAGGAGAAACGTGAACTTGGGTGTTAAGAAAGATGCCTGGGCCATAGTCCTTTTTTCAAGTCAAATCAGGCCTAAGTGCCTTGCAAAAGCTATTCTCATAATTAGCATTTAGACTAGATGTAAGCAGCACACCAAAAATACATTTCCCGACCCTGCATATGTTCCCAGTGATTAAAATGCGCCTCAGTACCGTGGAAGGAGTGCGGGCACCTTCTGCTGCTGCCAGCTGCGGCCGGGCCGCGGGGTTGGCCGCAACACCCTCCTACGAACCAGACGGGAATGGGCGCAGAGGCTGAGCGGTGGACACACAGCTCGGGGCTGAGAGGTAGGACCGGAGCGGGGTATGAGGCTAGGATAGCACTTTTCACTTTTGCTGTAGACTTTTCTTTGGGGATACTGAATGTCCCGTTTCAAATTTACATATGAAAAAAGATATATGGGTGTGTGTGTGTTTGTGTGTACACACACTCTCGGAATGGATATTATGATTTGATGACTACGAAGTCTATAAAGGATTAATCATCTATGGTTATATATGTGTGAGTGACTATGTGCGTGTGTGTGTGTGTGTGTGTGTGTGTGTGTGTGTACACACATATATTTGTATCTGTCTCCTGGGTTTTTTGGAGTCAGTTCAAAATTCAAAGACTCGGAGTCATTTTTACCATGAATATCCTTCTGACGATGAGATCAGGTGCCTTGATTTTGGGTTATGAAAACATGGTCCCCTATCGACTATGTCGCCACTGAGAGGCCCCATCAGTATGCACTGCTGCCGTGGGGGACAAGTTATCTGCTTTTCACAGCTAGAGGTGAGGAGGAGATAGTTACTTTTTACCTCTTCTGCTCTCTCATATAACCACGCTTCACCTAGCCCAGAAAAAAGGTCACTGACCTTGTGTTTAAAACAAAAAACAATGTAAGAGAAGTCAATACCTCAACTCTCCATTGTTACCAAAATGCACTGGTTTAGGATGCATAGGGAAGTATGTTGTAAATCATGATAACATAAAAAACAAGAAGGCTTTCGTTATTACTACTTTAATACCCATAGCTTGAACACACTTTTTTCTTTATGAGGAACAGCTTTGTTTTCTAATTAATAGTCACACAATAGAGACACAGATAGTTATCAAGGGAGTCCTCACACTGTTAACAATTGTACTCCTGGGGGAGTTAAAAACTCACTTCTTTCTTCATGTGTGTAATTTTCAAAGTGGGAGAATTCGGGGTGCTTTTTAATCTTTCTCTTCTGTTTAGTATTTTCTTAAGATACACATGCTCATTGTAGAAAATCTAGAAAATCATCCAGCAAAAAAAGCAAACATTTCCCACAACTCAGGAGATAGCCAACTGTGAACTTCCATTTAATCGTTTTTCATATGAGCACGTGTATTTTCATCCTGTGCGCATTTTTACCCTGCTTTTACACTTAATGTTATTTCATCGATGGTTTTCCATACTTTTAGACATTCTTTGAAATAAAACTTACGGTATATGCCATAATTTATTTACCAAATTCTTACTGGTGGCCATTTATAATATTTCCTTTTTCTTTTCTTTTTTTTTCCTTTTTTTTAGTTTTAAAGAGAATCCCATAAGAAAAAAATTGCATGCCCACCTATGACCATAATCTCTGATGGCTTGGGATGCATTCCCGGAAATGTAATTACTGGTCAAAGGGCGCACAGGCGATGCTTATTCTGGTGTAAGAACAACGGGCGAGTTTCTCCCCAAGCTCGTTTACATTTCTAGAGACTAAGGTGCTGGCAGAGGGATGCAGCTTCTTGCACCCTGGGGCAGAATTCCAGCACTTCTCTCTCTGGGCAGGTCGCCTTCAATGACAAGTGCAGCTTGCAGGGGGACACAAATGTATTAGGGAGAGAAACCCCATGCGGTAGCTGTGCCGGGAAGGGCCACCCTCGCAGTAACAGGAAGCTTGGGGGGGGGGGGGCAGCTGCACTTTCTTTTCTAAATGACCCCCAGCCTTGGCCCTTCCACATGGCTGCTTTCCAGTTCTTTCATCGCTTGTAACTTGCTCTTGTCTAGAAACTTCTCTGATTTTGTATTAAATTAGGTTTTGGTAAACCTGAGCTTCTCTAGAGATTTCTGACAAGGCTTCGGGCACTCGGGCCCACTGGGGCTCCTCTCTGAGAGGCTGTCCTTCCCAGGGCCATCAGGGAGGACCTCTGTCTGGGGGACACCTGTGTTTGCCTCCACTTTGTCAGGACAGTGTCGGGAATAAGAAACGCTGCTGTCAGAATGGAAGGTTTAAGAGATGCAAAGTAAAATTTCATGTGGGACCCTCGAGTGATTTTTTCTTTTCAGAGAGCTTACTGTGTGCCATGGTACTGGGGCACCGGCCACGCGTCTGTTTTCACCAACTCTTTCAGTGACAAGAGGCAGAGGGAGGGTGAACTTCCTGAGGTCCCCCCATCAATGTGAGGACCCACACAGAGTGGACCCTGACGTACTCAAGGTCACCTAGTGAGACCCTGTGAAACAGGGTCCAATAGGCCCGGGACCTAGCCCTCACAGAGGCCATGCCTCTGTTTCTGCTCCCCTTCACTGAGAGGGCACTAGGGACAGGTGCTCGGGCGGGGTAAAGCTACACCGGTGTCACCTGAGGCTGCGTCCTTACCTGTGCGAAGAGTGTGACCAGGCTCTCGTTGTCGGGGAATTCGAGGTGCTTGGAGTAAAAGCGGTGGAGAGCAGCAATGTCACTCTGAATCAAGTCCTTCTTCTCATTGTCGAGTTTACCCAGATCTGTGGATGGACAATCCACTGTTCACCAGGTAGAAAACTCTAGATTGCTGGCAACACCCTTTTCTTACTATACATGGCATGGAGGAGGGGGCGGAAATATACGGAGCCCCCCAAAATATTTTTCCCCATCACCTGATCTAACTGATTAACCCGAGGGCAAGAGAAGCATGCCATTTCTTTCCTCTCTTCCTCTGACAACCGGAAGTCACTCAGGACATGAAATTTCAAGTAGCCATTAGCAATGAGGGCAGCGGTGCGTGCCGATGACTGAGAACCGGACTCAGTCCAGTCAAACCCCCCGCCCCAAGCTGACCCTGCAATCTATGTCACGATCAAGAAGCGGAAGAGCCCCTGATTTAAGGTCTTTCAATAAGGACCTCAGCTGTTTAGAGGACTGCAATTCAGCAAAGATCCAACACTGTTCAGCACGCCAGGAGGGCCCACAGGAGAGGATAGCTCGGGATGCAATCACTCATCCCGCGAGCTTCTGCTTCCCCTTAATTACTTCCTAGTTAGTAATCCTGTCAACTCAGACAAAAAAAGTCAGTCATTTTTCAAAACAGCGCATACGTCAAAATGAAAACAATTAATTATAAAATCACCAGCAGCACCAAGACAAACTGCCCCTTCCTGTCTCCAGTCCTGCCCCGCCCACGTGAAATGCGAGGTAAAATGACCCCTGAGCCTGTCACAAAAACTTACGTGATTCAAACTCCTGCACGGCTAACAGTTTCTCTGAAGGCGTCCTCTCTGGGTGGCTTTTCTAGTAATTGGGGAAGAAATCACACAGTCACAGATTTTAACGATTAGGGCAAAATGTGCTTTCGCTCTTATAGCCCCATGAAGAAAAAGCAACGATTCTCAATGAGGTAGAGAGAGCCATCCAAGAACCCACCACTGGGGCTCTGAGAGTGTTTGCCCAACATCCAAATCCCAAAGACGCCTTTGAAAAGCTTTGTAAAGCGTCCGCCGTGTTCCTGACACCCTGATAACGCTATGCACACAGTAGGCTCAAAAATGCTTGTTATGGGAAAAGAACAGTGGCTGGAAAACAACTTTTTAGGGCCCTGACTTAAAAAGGACTGAGTCTACAGATGAACCATCCTATTGATTATTTCTCCTTCTGAAAAGGAACAAAATCAAACCCCCCATCCATTTTACACTTTCTTTAAGCATAAGCTAAAATGATCTCCAATTCTGTGTTTCAAAGAGAACACTTTGGGTTGTATCTGTGAGCCCAGATTCGCTTTAAATGTGTTGCTGCCTTTGTTCTAGACGTCCCAAGAGCAGCTAACAATGGTAGACCCGCTAGGCTTTGAGGACATGAATAAACTTGGTGTTGACAAGAGTTCAAAGGCAGAGCTCAAGAGCTGGCCCGAGGCACGTCTTTGTAATCTTGCTATTCAATTTGGGGATACAGGTGGTCTAGCAGGGCGCTCTCACCTCCCTAGTTAACATGTTAAGCTTCCCCCTGGTAGTTGGGTAGCTTGTCTCCCCTAATCCTTTGCAAGCCACTAGAATACAAATGGTCTGTTTTTTTAATCATCAAGTCCTGGCGAGATGAAAAGGTGGCCAGGTAACTTTTCATTTAATAGACTATTAGTAGTCGCAGTAATTATAATAAAAGTTGAATGAAACTGGTATAAACTCATCATAGCATTCTGAGGACCCTCTCGGTGCCAAAACATTTCAATAGTTCTTTTTGGGAGCAGAAATCTTCCATTCACAGGGTATGTTTCTATAAGATTAGTAGTTCATTTTGCCTGGGAAAGCTTTTCATTCAGGAAAGTACACCAGCTTCTTCTGAATTCTTAACCACAGCACTATAAATAACATCACTGAGGGGGAGGGGAGACTAGCAGCTTGGTCACCCAATCCGCCCTGGGTGCCCAGGGATCTAATGTGATGGCTTATTTACCTGACGCCCCATTAAGTCACACCATTTCCTGCACCCTTCCCCTCTGACCAAGTACTCTGCATATATTTAAAGATAATTGTTAGGATCCAAAAGTTATCCTCCAGGGAAAACACGTCTGACTTCTCCGGCCCCCTCTGCAGGCACCCCGAACGCCTCGGGTTACCCTGAGCAAGCTCAGTGGCATTTCAGCAAGCACCTGACCCCAGCTGAACGGAATGGAACAGTGAGCTCAGAGTTCGGAAATGATCTACTCCTGTTTACATGGCGCAGGATCCCAACTTAGTCTGGGGACAGGTATGTGGTAACCATTAAGATCACGTTTGGTTTAGATTTAAAAAAAAAATTTTTTTTTTTTAAAGAGGGGGGCATGCAAAAAGAAGTGGATGAAATTTCAGATTTAGTCCTGGCTGGTGTGACTCAGAGGGTTGAGTGCCCGCCTGTGATCCAAAAGATGGCCGGTTCGATTCCCAGTCAGGGCACATGCCTGGGTTGTGGGCCAGGTCCCCAGTTGGGGGCTTGTGAGAGTCAACCAATCGATGTATCTCTCACACATTGATGTTTTTCTTCCTGTCTTTCTCCCTCCCTTCCCCTCTCTCTAAAGATTAAAAAAAAAAAAAAGATTAACAGTACAGAGGCTCTGCCACCAACTGATTATTAGCAAGCAGTTCTGTGGACATAAACACCTCATAAGTCCCACATGGCCTATTTTGCTGTGTCACAAGAACAAGTCCCCGGGGGGTTTCCTCCCCTCTCTTTAGCTTAGTCCTTTGGAGATGAGGCATCTCACTAGCATATAATCAGTAAGACCTGAGCAAATGAGGCGAGAACAGCCAGTCCTGGCAGCACCTTCGGAGGAAACTGTGCTCAACTGTCATGTTCCCTCAGTTTCTCCTTGTCCACTCCTCTTTCTCTTCTCCTTCGCATATGCCCTTCTGACTGTCCCATCCCACCCCCCCCTGCCCAGACAGGGTAAGGGGACAGGCAGGGAAGAACACTGTACTGGACGGGATTGCAGGCCGCGCTCTCTGAGTCAGGCGGGAGAGGGGGAAAATCTCAAAGCTTTTCGGGCCGGTCTGGCTCCCTAGGACGCACTAATGATTTCCAATCTGGTGTTCATGCCTTGAAAAGCCGTAGTTTTCTGTGTAATCCTATCTCATAGAAAAGCTTAGACTTTAATAGCTGTGGCCATGTTCCTGGCCTGCCAGGCCAGGAAGTGACATCCTAGTTGCATAGGGCGAGTGACAAACCAACTTACACCTGGGGTTGTGTTCCCAGCCCTGTCCTTATGGATGTGACAGGAAATGGAGTCCAAGAATGATTAACAAGAAATGATCGCCATAGGCCAGTTACTCATCTCTGTGACCTTTAAGGAAAAAAACAAAATAAAATGCACTTGAATGGTATCCCATGTCCTCACCTGTTTGGCCAGAATCCTTGCAGTGAGCCTTACAGTCTCTGAGGGATTCCAGTTTTCCCCAAAAACAACCATGGGAGAACATTCCAGCTTGTGCATAGGCCAATCTTCTTTCTGGGAAGGTTAAAAAAAAAATTATTAAACACACACACACTGGAATGAAGTCCGAGAAGAGAGGATGCAACCAGTCCTCCTAGCTAAGGTCAAGTGAAATGTGTTTCCTTTTGGAAAACAGGACGATGCTCACAACAGCTAGAGATAAAAACATCCTTTAAGGTAGATGTGGCTGCATAACCTTGACTCGGGCCTGGCCAAGGCTGTCAGGATGAGAAAGTCTGCTTTCTGTTTTTTCACGAGCATCTCGCGTCTTTCCGCAGCCTCTCGTTATTCCAGGCAACGCGTCTGCCTTTCCGTTATCTGTGGAAGTGGCCGAGGCACAGGGGCAAGGGCTTTGGGTCTGAGCCGTGGCTGTGGCTCCGCGGCCTTGCAGCTCTGTTCTGGCTCTGGTCTCATGTTAGGGCACGCAACTGGGCTTGATGTGCACAGGGACTAGTGCCCTGCGATAGGTGACAGAAATGAAACACGAGGGGGGCTTCGTCAGGGGCCCTCGGGGAGTCTGGCAGGAGCACCTATGGGAAATGGGCCTGCAGCTTTCCTGAAGACTCATGTGGGAAAATGGGAAAACTACTCCCTTCTCTCCCATGACTGGAAGCTTCTATGCCCAGGTCGAGGGTGGAGGATACACGCTCAGGGTGGGAAAAATGGAGAGGCCGTGGAGTCCGGCAAGACCGAGGGAGGTCAAGGGCGACAGGTGCTGTGGACACCATGGGAGAAGGCAAGGAGCCAGGAAGAAGTGGCCAGGGCGGAGCTGGAGACAGGGTCAGTGTGGCGTGGCTGAGAACCGACTGACACTGTGCAGGTCATCTCCGACTCTAATCAAAACCAGGTGTGGCGTGAGGGGGTGACATGCTGCTGGCAGTGGGCTCAGAGGGAGAGAGAGGGAGACGTGGAGATTGGGAGATGAGGGGTGGCGGGTGGAGGGGGGCCATTTCTTATCTGGGAAACATCAGAGCATGTTTGTATGTGGCTGGGAGTCTTTAGACAGCCTTCCTCACAATGGAGGCGGGTACCGTCTGTTCTTCCCTCAGACTTTCTTTCTCAGAAAATGGTAAGTCCATTCTTTCAGGTGCTCGGGCCAGGTACCTGAAGTCCTCCCTGCTGCCTCTGTCTCCCTCACACCCCACATTCAACTCTCTGTCAAACCCATCGCCTCTGCCCCTTGCAGCCCTGCCCCTCACTGTGATGACTGACCTGGCCTCGGACCGGGCTGCCTGCTTCGGCCCCGGACCCCCGCTGACTGTGATCAACAGCGCGGCCAGGGCCATCAACCTGTTAAACAAAACTCAGTTCATGCCATCTCTGAGGGCGGAACCTTCTAATGGCTTCTCATCTCAGAGCAAAAGGCAAAGTCCGAGAGGACCTGGGAAGCTACACGTGAAGAAGGCAGTTGTCCCCTCCTCCACTGGCTCCTGACCACATTGGTCACACACTCTCCTTGTTGTCCCTTGTGGAAGGCAAGCATGCTCCTGCCTCAAGCCCTCTTGCACGTGCTGTATTTCCTGGCTAGAACCTTCTTCTCCTAGATCTCCATATCCCCCTTCCCTCACTCCATGTCTCTGCTCTAATGGCACCTTTTCAAGATACCTGCCACGAACGCCCTACCAAAAACAGCACTTTCCCCAACACTCCCTTTCCCATGCTGTATGTTGCTCTCAGCACCGCTCACCACCTGGTACACCACATATTTATTAGTTTTTTGGCTTAGGATTCCTCTCTCCATGAAAGCAAAGGAACTTTGTCTCTTTTGTTCACACCTACAACCCCACAACCCAGAACAGTGCCTGACTTTTCCTAAGCACGCAATAAAGCTGCTAAATGAACGAAGAGATCTCTCTACCCACATCCCTCGATCGCCCTCCCAAGAAGGAAGGACACAATGTCACTTAATGATTTAATGCAGTATGTGACACAGACCCTTGGCTCAACTTCTGTGCCATCATGTTCTGCAGAGTTAAATAATGCTGTGCCAAATATAACTAAGAGCTGGTGGAGGAAGAAATGACAAGATCTGCGCAAGGGAGAAGAGGATCTGTTTATAGCCAAACCCTAAAATAAGTGAGGAGGTGAAGAGGTGGGAACAGGTAGGTCCAGCTCTCTGCAGGCAAACCCGCTCTCTCCCCGGATGCAAAGCAGAGAGAGAAAGACAAAGAAGAGGCCGTGGGACACTGAGGAAAATGGGGAACACCCCCCGCCATTATGCAGCTGGGGACAGATGCGTAATTAAGAACTGTGAACGAGTAGCCACTACAACCGCAGGACCTCTAGGAAAAGGCCTTCTTTGCGGGGCCTTTAAGATGCTGGTTTTCTGAATTGTAGGTGGTGTTCTGGTGTTTAACAACAATGAGCTCCTAGGAGAAAGAAGTTGAATATTAACAGTTCTTAACATGACTTATTCATTACATATCAATATGCTTAATACAAAATTAACGTTACTATCAATAAAACGCGCTCTTGACATTTACTGACATGAATGACCTCAGATGGAAGGGACCCTAATTGCCAGGGGCACTCTGGGGGGAGGAGCTGAGTGCTGTCAGGCAGGGCGCTGGTCTGGGGTCTGGAAACCTGCTCTCTTACGCCCACTCTGCAGAGAGGCAGCCACGTGACACAAGACAGGCCGCTTAATCCCTTTACACCCCTAGTCTTGGCTGTAAATAACATGATCCCCCAGTTACTTAGCAGGTCCAGGACTCTGAGTCTATGACTTTATACCTTCCAACAGTGATCATGAGATCCAAAGCTTGAAGGCTACCAAGAAATACGGGACCTTCAAAGGATAATCAGGCCTTTGTGTCACCAAAAAGGGACGCGTGAGGATCGCATCAGCTCAACCCCAAGGAGCACTTAGGCCAATGCCTGGCACACATGGTGCCCCCTCCGCAGACGGCGGTAACTGCTCAGTGACGGGCGTGTTGGTTTGTTCGTTTGTTCATTCGTTCATTCTTTCATTCATTCAATAAGTTCTGCAACTGCCCATAGAGGCAGGGATGGGAGATGAAATCTTTGACTTTCTGCAGTTTATGCCTTTATGAGAACACAAGGGAAAAGCTAGGGAGCCCACAATGTGATACAACCCAACACAGCAGTTAACTCAGAGAGCTGGATAACTTCCGGGAAGTGCAGCATCACGTGTCTGTTTCTTTAAGGGAAATTATCAGAATAATGGTAAGTTTTCACTTTCTGTTGGAAGATGATGGCCTACATTATCTTAGAGAACCTGACAGAGGCAATTTGCCCTAGTTTTATACATAAGATACTATAAACAATCAGAATGGACAAAATTAGAAAAAAATTAGGTTAGCTTTTTTTTTTTTTTTAATAGTATTAGCACTTCGTTCGTCAGGCAGGACACGGAGTGATTTTGCAACCCTTTGTGCTTTTCAAAACATTTGTCAGTTTTTCTACAACTTTTTCTGTTTTTCTTCAAAATTCAAGCTATTACTCCTGCCCTGGTTGCAATCTTTACAAAATTTTAAGTAAACTTGGATCCAGTTGCCCAGAAAAATAACATACAAATAGCTGCACAGGAAGAAAGGATTCAGAAAGATGCATAGCAAAGCGTTACAAGTGAAATCTCCGGAAAGGTAAGCTTATGAATACTCTCTATCCTTGCAGTCTGTACCATCTGGGTTTTCTCGAATAAGCGCGGATGATTTGTGCAACAAACTTAAACAAGTCAGTTTATGTAACAGTAAGATGTAGATTCTTTTTGTACCTTTAAACTTCCAATTCATTTTCGGCTCTGCATAACTGCCCTTTTTGTGCACGGGCAAAAAGGCTTAAAGATGCACAAAGAGTTGCAAAACTGTCTCACGGGGCACCAGCATGTCCAATGATAGAAGAAAAGAGTGGCTACTATGTCATCCAGTTTTCTGCAAAGCAAAGAACAGGTTGTCTTGCTGGCTTAAGAGGTTGGATTTTTACCGCCAAGTCCCCCCTTCTCTAACTCTGGCGTTTGGTGCCTCTCTAGTTCTCATGGTACCTTCAAGGCAGACATAGCCCACTGGTACACATGTCTATGTGCTTCCCTGAGATGTGGACTAGTAAGAAAATGTCACAAAATTGCTGTTTCCCACTGCCATTACCTTCCAGGGGAAGAGGGCAAGCGGAAGCAGGTGGGTACTGACCAGCTCCCACGGCAATGATGGACGCCGCTGAACCCTCGGCACAAGGATACGGGTTTGTTTTGCGTCCCCATAAGAGTGATGGGATGCGCTTGGTCATTCATACACATTTTTTTCCTACTGTAAGACATGCAAAAATGTTTCTAAACATTATTTAAAAACTAGCGGCTCAGTTTGAGATGTTTCCTGTGTTTGCAAGACCAAAGTGAACTGAACCAAGATTGAACCAATGACTCTGGCCCCATTCACGCTTCACCCATAGCCACAACAGGGTCATCTGAGCATTTCTGAGACATTTTTCTACACTTCAGTTTTTTTCTAGGTGATAAAAGTCAAGGACGTCCTCACATCTTTAGCCACATGATCCTCACACGAGCTTTTTTTTTGTTTTTTTTAATCCTGACCACGGCATGCCCCGTCCTATTTTCAAAACCACTCATAACCCCGTCACCTCCATTTATAAAACACAAAGTTTTTTTTTCCATTGTTAATGTTAAGAAATAACCCCCTAGAAAGTTCTACTCCCCAATGATTTCTTTAACACAATTGACTTTCTAAAACTATTCTCTTAAATATCTCATGGTGCAGTTTAATGAAGTCTAAGTGAGCTAATAATACCCTTAGCTTTCTAGGCATATTTATAAAAATAAATATAGTTCATTAAAACACACAGGTTACAAAACAAGCCCAACTAAAAAGGGACTTATATTTCATTTGTATTTCTTCCCATTGCCCTTTTATGCATAGTCAATTAAAATCTTTCCTCTGGCAGGATCACACTGAGTCAAGTGAATGAAGAGGAGAAAGTAAATGGGACAAGATACAGCCAAACTGTATAAAATACAACAAAATCCTAAAGCACTGGTATCAGTGAGAAGGGCTTGGGGAGAACGAACACTGTGCCTGGGATCTCCTGAGACCCCGCATTCCCTGGAAGGAGGACACCCTCGGGAGGAATGTGTGGTTGGCACTCTCGGGGAATTTCTGGCAGAGATAACACTGGAAGGGGTTCCTCCATGAAAGGCCACTTCTCTCTCTTTGACACACTCCCATGATGCCTCTCCTCCTAGGGGGCCCTGAGGGTTCCCACACAGAGTGTTGGAAAGTGGTGACAGTCTTCTTTGCTCAGTCGAAGGCTAGTCCCAGCTCTGCCACCGTGTGACCTCAGGCAGGTCGCCCAGCCACTGTGGACACGGTTTTCTTATCCACAGGCAGGCTGGACCTGAGAAACTTCATCCCCCCCACCCCCAGCGCTTGGCTGTGGGGTACTGACCGCCTGAGGACTCCAGGTGGGGGTCCACCTGCGAAGAAGGCCCTGGTAATGACGAGGGCTGAGGGCTGGGCTTTCTTAGGTGGAGACTCACTCACGCACCTTCCTCGCCATGATCGCGACCATGAGTCTTTGCTGCTCATGTCTGGCGCCCTCCTGTACCCGGCGGCAGAGCCTCCGCTTTGCCCCGCCCGAGCATCTCCTCAGGCGGAATCCTGAGGGCGGCTCCTTAATCTGAAGCAAACGCCTGAGTCCTCCCTAAGGACTGTACCGCCGAAGCGAGGCCCTTCCGTACCATTTTCCTGTTACTTAGCCATCCCGTTTTCCAGGCACTCCCCGTTACCTAACCCTCATGGCTGCTCCCTCTCATCATAATACCCTGCCCTGCGCCTGCTCAGCTCTTCAGGACTAACGGTGGAAAACGTTAGAGACCACCAGCCTGCTCCTTCGGCCACAGGAGGCAGATGCAACCAGAAAGAAACTGACGGGTCGAATCCAGCCTAGCACCCCTAGAAACAGGGGGCTTCGGGAGCCGGGTTATCACCTGTCGCCTAACAGGGTTCTTTGGGCACTAGATACGTAACAGAAGCACAGAAGGACTGAACTGCACAAGTGCTCTCCGGGGCTGAGGGTGCCCTGGCCCAGGAGCTGGGCGAGGAGCAGGGAAGGCTCCACACGTCATGAGACTGCGCACGGCAAGCTGCCTCGGCCTAAGGCCTTTGACTGTGACTTAGAGTCACGGGCCTGTATCCTCCTCTGCCCTGGGGTTCCTTGCTCGCCACGCAATCTCATTATGATTTAATGAGATTGTACAATTTGGCTACAGGAAGAGAATGCACAGACTGTCATCTGCCTGTTGTCAAGTAATACACGGGCCCACGGGTTGGTGTGTTTGGTTACTGCAAACCTCCCACGAGAGGGCACCCCTCGCTGTGCGCTCTTAAATGAGGTTCTGAGTCTGCCAGTCTGGGAGACCAGGTCCTGAAAGCAGGGGAAACCACATGGTCACCTCAAAACCCCCAGCATGGACCATAATGATTCATTAAGATAATGTCACCTCCTGAGGCCTGGAGGAAGGTAGCTTAGTAGCATGCTCAAGACACCAGGGGTAACTCAGCACCTCATGCATCCTGATGTTCTCTATTAATGCAGAGCTTACAGTTAACCAGGGAACTGAAGACTCAGCTGGTATCGTAACCGGCATCAGCCACACAGTGTGCTCCACTGGTCAAGGTCTTACAACCCATCTCTTCTCTCAGGTTAAAAAAAGCCCCTTAAATCTAAAGTGTGCTGTATACTTTATTCTTTGCATGAACCTGAGCTTCAGTCCCGCCTGAATTATTGCAACATTATTTCCATAAGCCCGCGCACTTGTACACAGTGTGAGTCTACACAGAACTTCCCCATCTATCATATCACTTGGTCCTTCGAGTTCGTCACAGTAGGCACTACTGTCCTTGTCTACATTTGAAGGAACTGGGATGGAGGGCTGTCCTTGGCATTGCCAAGTTCACAGAGTTTGTAAATTGCAGAGCTGGGCTCACGTCCTCCTGCTGGTCTGCGCTCTATCATCTGAACTGTATGTGATTTACTACTTTGCTGCTCTCAAGAACCAGAATGTAATGAGTTAACTTTTCTAGAAGTGTTTAACTTAAATATAGAAACTGATAACTTGTCAGGCCTGGAATCACATCATGGAAGTTCTAGGGCTCGTGATGTCTCCAACGCCACGGCAATCTAACCACAAAATATTCTAGCCACACTTGGTGGGAGCCAAGTACGATCTCTCCTCCTCAAAAGAAGGCACACTCCCCGAAAACTCAGCTATAAGCCCATTTACATTCTCACTGTCACCCAGGCCGACCACCTCTGGAAGCCCACCGTGGGACACCCAGGGAGGTGGACTATGCCTACAGCCTTCAGGGCCAAGGGAGACACTCCCTTGCCAATGGCACATGTGCTTCATTCTGGCAAGGGCCCACTGTGACTGGAGTGTCACAGTCAGATGACATAAAGGATTAGCAACCTCTCCCATTGCGAAAAGAATGCTCTTTGGGGACATTCAGAGGCCAACTGCACAGGGAGAGAAGAAGGAATCAAATAAAATAGTGGGTAATCAGAGTAGATGGGGTGGGGGTGGGAAATGAATGACTCCAAGTCACTCCCTGTCAGTTGGAGCCACTGTTTAATAGCACCAGTATTTCCCAAGGCGTAGTAATAGGTTTTCATTTTTAAAAAAAGGAGGCTGGGGAGTGTATGCAGAGGTCAAAGGTCATAGTCTCCCCAAGTTCAGATCATCAGAACTTGGAATGCATTTTCTGTGGAATACCTGAGAACATCTGGGGAACCGGAATCTAGTAGGAAAGTTTGGAAGATACCATCCTATGCCCTTGACGAGTCCACGAGACTTCCTCCAAGTTCCTCCTTAAGCGTTCCATTTGCACGTGACAGGCGTCCCTCGAGACTTATCCACTAAACCAGATGGCCCGTGGTCTGCACACAGCCAGCCTCCTGAATGTGCTCAGCCCTAGCTCCCAGTCTAAGTTTGGAGCAGCCGCCTGTTGGCTGGTTACAGGCAGTGCCAGGGGCTCACCTAAGTCTAGCTGGAATCGGGCTGGGTTCAAACAGACCAACGGTGGTGTGCAGCCTGCCAGAGGGATTTCTAAAAATACAGACCTACAAGGTAAAAATTTAAAAATTTGAAAGCTGGCATTTTAACGTTTCTCATCAGTCGCCTCTGCAACATTCCATCTGTTGCTGGTGGCCTTGTGGGCAGACTGTCAACCTCGGAAATGCACCTGCCAGTGCCCAACATGGCTGTCCTCGTGTCTTTCCCACTTCGCCTCCTGCTCCTCTTTTCGGTCCTATAGTGGCCCCCAAATGTTATACCCTGGTCCTCGGTCGGCACCCAGAGCCATCCAGCCACACCCTCTGCCACAGAGAAGCTTTCCGGTTCTGACTGAAGGAGGGCACTGGGGAGGCCGTGACAAGAGGAGGAGGATGTGGGGCCCTGATTTTCACAGGAAACAAGGCCCTCCCTGCCAGCTGGCCCGGCACCTACCTGACACTCCACATCGCAGTAAAATGCCTGCTTGCATCTTCCACATTTGGACAATCCTTCTTTCCTTAAAAACAGAAAGGGCACTGTAGTGGCGAGAGGCACAGAATCGTGAAGCTGCACATTTTATCACGCGATAATCAGAGCCATCTGGTCGGGGAGCAGAGCCAAGTTTCCTCTTACCTTTGCTCTCCCACTGGTAAGTGGCATTTTCCCAAAGGAGGTTTTGACCAGATTCAGTCCTTGAGGAGGAGTGAGCTAGGCAAACAGTACACACTCCGACATTTCCCAACCCTGACAGCGTGAAGGGCACTTTGCAGAACGAGGACCGACATGCCCTTGGACTGATACGCCTGGCTTGGGACACACAGCTGTTAACGTCACCTGCACTATTACTCAGTAGTTTGGGGCAAGTCAAAGGCTCTTGGGTCCTGATTTCCTCACCTGCTAAAGAGGGGCGGACATAAAACCATTTTGGAAGCTTGACTTCATGAAGACGGAGGACTGGGGGACATTGCAAACTGCAATGTGAGTGGCAGCTTTATTATTCAGAGACACCAGCAATGCAGGAGATAAAACAGAGCATGTCGGTAATTCCAATGTCCAGAAAGCTGAGTTTGAAAATAATGCGACCCAGCAGCGGGGACATATCCTTAAATAAAATATGATTGGATGTGACTGGCCCATACACCCACTCTCTCAGTGTGCTACTGAGCGATTCTTCTGCCTCTTCATAATTAGGTCAATACTCCCTGTGCACCACCATATTATTTGCTTCCCATAAAGGACAGGGATATTGTAGCCTCCCAACTGCTACGCGTGAGTGTGTTTGTTACAGTAGGTAAGCCACAGCTTTTTAGAAAACTGTGAAGCTGCTGAATTAAACCACACACGACAGAACTCTTAAAAGATTGTTTGGAGGTGTGGAGCAACCACGTCGTTTCAATCAGGCCACTACCTGGGAAGCCTACTGTCTAATTCTCACGCATGGCCCTGAAGCCAGTTTGCTGACCTGCGGCTCTGCCGACACCCCGCGGGGCCTTCTGCTGCCGCCTGGGGAGCCGCACTGAGCGGAGTCGCCTCATTGCCACCCCCTCTGCCGCGCCCAGAGGAGCTGGTATTTCACAATATGCACAGAATCACGCTGCAGAAGCCTCCTCTGCTCCTTGTCAGCCAGTGGCAGTCGCCACGCTACTCCCACGGAATCCAGAACGCGTGCCAAAAATGCTACTGTTGGAACGGAAAGGCTGCCTTGCCGTTTTCATGACGGTGCTCGGATTCCAAGGAGCTGCCTGAAGAATGGGTGGGAGAAGAGCACATCGTGCAGCAGAGGCATAAATAAATGTTCCAGGTTTGCACATCTCAATAGATCACAGAGGAAGCTACCCACGGATGTAGCCGAGTGTATTTTCTGGCCTGAAATACCCCCGAGGTGGCAACTCAAGGGCTCCAAACTCTGGCTTTGCATTTGGAAATATAAAGCGAATGAGACACGTGGTCCTTGCTCATCTGCACTCTCTAACTAGGGGAAAAGGACAGAAGGTGCCCTCAAAAACCACCCCAAAGTGACATGTAAGTGCTCGGTGATGAGGGCCCTGAAGAAATGCCAAGGGGAGGGGAAGTAAAGATGGGCAAAGCCAGGGAGGAAACTTCCAAAGCTCTTTCCAAAAAGAAGTGTGTTTGCAAGTGGATGATGGGGAGGTCGACGTCACCCCATAAAAATGTCTGCAACTGTCATTTGTTAATGTTTGTTTATGAGAGGGTAGGGTCACAGAATCCCTGTAAGTTTGACCGAAGCTATTCGCTCTTCCCACCAACCCACCTTCTCCTCATCCTCAGAAAACAACAGAAAATTCTGTAAAATTTCAGGGCTCATGAACCCAAAGCCCATACATGGAGCACCGAAGAGCCCCTGAAAATCCCTATAGGAAAGATTGGGAAATTAGCACAAAAATATCTTTATTAACTCTACACTGCACAAAAAAGCAAGGATTATATAGGTTTTCTCACACAGAAGCCGGCAGTGACGTTAACATGAAACAAGCCTTGTCTTCAGCTTCAAGGTAACATCCCAGGGAGAGAAAAGCCAACTGGGCTCTGGTGACCTAGGGAGGAACTCCAGTGGGATGGCATCAAAATTATGCATCTCCCAAAGGCCAGGTTTCTCAGCACAGCCAGTGACCAAGTCGACAACCACTAACGACGAAGAGAAAGGCTAACTTTTACATGTTGGCAATATGTTACACTATTTCTACCACGGATCCCAGCGGTTCTCAGGCGGTGGTCTGTAGACTGCTGGGGTCCCGGAAATCCTTTCAGAGAGTCGGTGAAATCAAAACCATTTTCAAAATAATACTGCGGTCTTGACCTTTTCATTGTTGGAGGTGTAAGGCGTCAAGGTGCCCACAGGACAGAACTTCCGAGTCTGACTACAAATCAATCAGTGGCACCAAAGCATCCCAGTGGTCAGTGTGTTCTCCACTCCCACACTCTCAGAGTAAAGGGGGGGAAGAGCCAGCTTCACCTCAGGATGCCCCGAGGAAGCAGTGACAGTATTAATTTTACTACTTATCGACTTTTTGCTATGTATCTTTGTGATAATCTATGAGAGAAAGAGAAGAATGTGTGGAACGATGGCTGCCTCGAGGAAAAGCCTTTGGGGACCCCTGGAGTTGGAAACTGAATCGGCCGCTTTTCTCTTGCAGCATAATTTTTACTTGAAGGAACAACTTTAGACCATCCGTGGTTACTCGGACTGGAGTATCTGGAGGATACGTTATGTAAATGAATGAAGTGAGCCCATCACTTCAAGGAAAACAATTGGTGATGTTTGTTGCCAGTGACAAAAACTGGGCTTTCAAGGAAAAACGAGAATTTTGGAAAACATGTATCTGCCATCATGAGTTTGACAGTCTCTGATCTGATGAGATCATAATTGTGATTGGTTTCATCTGGTTTTATGAAATGAGTCAACTTTTAGAAAGTTTGTCTACTTTCTTGAACCAATATTTTCTAAACATCCATTGTATGATGTTTATAAAACTATGTGTGGCCAAAAGAGTCATTCAAAGTACAAGATAGACCAAGGGATTTTAATGTAACAGAGTACATAAAGTTTACAGACACGGCTTCAGACTGCACACTACAACTAACCTTTGAGATAATACCACCTACAGAGTTTTAGGGTTGAATCAAAGAATATCCACCATTAACTGATAAGGCTATTAAAATACCCCTCACTTTGCAGTTACATATCTAACTGGGGGCAGATTATCTCCATATACTTCAGCCCAAACTACATAATACCCCCGACTGAATTCAGAAGCATATTTATGAATCCAGCTGTCTTCTGGAAATGCAGACATTCAAGAGATTTGCAAAACTGTAAAACAATACCACTATTCTCACTAATTCTTTTGTTTTGGGGAAATAGTTCTCCAAAAAAAAAAAATGTGGACAGCAATGGTTGTTGCCTAAATGAAGAGACAATTTTCTCAGCTTTAATTCCAAATACGGTAAACACGGATAAACAGAACCCATGGGAACAAAAGCTCTTCGGTGTTCTTGAATTTTAAGAGTATAGATGGGTCTAAGACCAAAAAAGTTTGAAAATGGCTGATCTATCTTAATAATTCCATCAGCTGCATGAAGAAGATTCCCATTTGTCACATGAAGACAGTAAGGGCCGCAAAGGCGAAATCTCCGCCCCCATGTGGCCATCCAGAAGCAGGCAGTAGAATCCGAGCTCACACATCTGGGTGCACATTTTGTCTTTGTCACGCACGAGTATCTTTCCTTGAGCAGTCGTCTGACAATTATCCAGGAGCACATGCTACATAAAGCAAAATCGGTCTCTGTGTCTGGATAAGCTAACGGCAGTGACAAAGCATAAGTGAAGGCATATTCTTTACTCTGGTCTGCGTTGTGCCTCAGCGCCAATGGTATCCCATTACTGTTCCTTCGAAGATGCAAAGGGAAGGATCCAGGATCATCTTTCAAAATGAGATTTGGGGAGGGAACACTTCCACAAAGAGGGTCCCTCAACCAACTGTGACATGGGGATCAATTTCGTTCTGCATGGGTTGGAATAAAATAAGGACTGATTTTGTAGTGAGCCTGTGCAAAGAAGGTCGCTCCCTGTCACTCAGTGTGGCACATCTAAGTGTTCCTCAGACAGCCACTGGGCGAGTGCACACCAGGTCACATCCTCTGCAAACCAGGTGACATAACACTGCGGTTGTCAGGCTGACTTCACTATATGTATGCTTCTAGAGTCAACTATCTGGTTATCTGCAGATGTTCTTTTTTTTTTTTTTAAGAGTTTATTTATTTATTTTTAGAGAGAGGGGAAAGGAGGGAGAAAGAGAGGGAGAGAAACATCTGTGTGTGGTTGCTTCTTGTGCACCCCCCACTGGGGTCCTGGCCCACAACCCAGGCATGTGCCCCGACTAGGAATCGAACCAGCAACCCTTTGGTTTGCAGGCCGGCACCCAATTCACTGAGCCACGCCAGCCAGGGTTGTGAACATTCGTAGATCCTTCTGAGCCAGGCTGCCTTCCAAGACCAGAAGGAGAAAAAGTAACCAGTTACTGATAGTGAACAGCAAGAGAGTCCACGCTGATCTGCTTTGGTATGAGCAATTCTAGATGAAGTGGGGTGGGGCTGGAGAGAGAGTGCTGTCGGAGGTATCCCGACACACGCTTTAGTTCTTTTCACAGCTAGGGAAAGATGTAAACTTTTCACGAGTCTAATGACTGGAACTCGAACTAAAATTTGCTGAGCTGGTACCTGCACTGTGTGGGCAGGTGCCGGGGAGAGAAAGAAGGGGGGAGAAAGAGATGCTGAGTTTGGCTATTGCTGACTAAGAAATTTAGCCAGAGAGAAGCTTCACACAGAATATCTACTTTCACTGGAGGCGTATACAAGGCATTTGGAATAAACTCTGTGCCTACAGAAGACGGGGCTGTAAATCTTTCGTTTGCCATGTAACTTGACCAGAATTGTTCAGGTTTAGGGGAAGACTGCAAAGAAAATAAAATTCTCCTCAAAAAAAGGTTCATAAAGGTCACTTGCAGGAATGAATTGAAATGTGAGATAGCCCGAAAGGAATGGAACTCAAAGAAAGTGAAGGGGGACTCCCTAGAGGCCTCTCGGAATGTCTCGATCTTGGCAGCACTTGCCCTTCTGGGCCGGGTGGGGGGGCCCGACCATTCCTATTTGATTGGTCTGTGTTGGCATCTCCAGAAAGCTCCCCAAGAGATTCTAATGTGCTTCCAGAATGCCTAGTCCTATGGTCATCTATTGGGCTTTTGGGGGGCAGAATTTATTGAAATGTTGAAGCGTGCTTCTCAGCAATGCAGGTATTTTTTTTTACAATGTAACCTGTCTTAACGATGCATGACACACATTGGATGTAGTATTAGGTTGTTTAGTTACCTTGATGATGAATGTTTAGGTGAGAATAAAGGGACAGACGTCGTATTTTCTAACTAAGGCAAGATGGTATTCTAGAAGCCAGGAAGGAGTTTTTAAAAAAGAGAGTCTCCACTTTCTGTCCACCTTCTCCTGACACCCACTTCACAATTTAGGCTGAATACGGTGAGTTATTTTTTCCACCTCCATATCACAAATCCTTTTTTCCTTCTGGCGCTTGAGGGGCTATGTGATCTTGGGAAAATTACTAATCCTTTCTGAACCTGTTTCCTCCACTGTAAAGAAAACGTCTCTGCCTCATAGGTTTGTTATGAAAATTAAATGAGAAAACACAACTTGACCTTTACTGTGACTATACTTTTAATTAGCCTTCACTTTTTTCTTTTTTAAAGTGAAGTCAACTATGGAAATATCTTCAGTATGCCCTCACCCAGCCTCATGTTTAGAGGATTTATGTTCCGAAAGCCTTTGTTTTATGGGCAAACATTTGCCCTGCTGCGAACAGAAGGGTGCTTTGAACTTAAGAAATGGTTTCATTCACAAAGGGAGGAAAGAAATGCTACAGGAAAATGCAAGTATTCGATTATTAGTGACAGGAATAGAACTTAGAAGACACACTCCTGTCCTTTTTTACTGGAGGAGACACAAGCAGCGGTTAATTTTCTTGCTTTTAAAATTCAGAAGCCATGAAGATCAACAAGTTAAGAGATGTAATTAACAACTCCTGCTAGTTAACGCGTTGCCGGGGGTGCTCTTGGTCTAGATAAAAAGGATTTGATCCTGTAAGCTCCCTACTTTCTGCTACTGAAATGGCTTGGTGGGTTTCACCATGAAAGAAAATGATCCGGGCACGGAGGGGGTTTGCAATAACAATTACTTTTAACTAACAGCGACAGAAGAAGTGGCAAGTGTGCTCTGCTGAACAGAGACGGCCCCGGCCAAGCGAAAAAGAGAAAAGGAAAAAAGTCCAGCGGCGCAATATAACTTCGCTGTGGGTTGAAATAAGACAATCAGAAACAAAGTTAGCCTCCCACCCAGAGAGAGTGGTTACACCAGCAAATTTCTATTTGAGGGAAATAAAAATTGGAGGAATTGTGACGGAATCCTATTATAACCCTAGTCAGGGGACAAGGATAATACGAAGGCTCTGGGTTTTTGTGTAACTGTAAAAGATGCTCCATTATCACTTTAATCCACAATGTGGCAGTGAACCTGGACCCATGGGCAGGGGGGAACTTCTTCCCAGAGCCCCGCTAAACCCTCCCCTTCACACCTGGCTTTGTTCTCGGGCTTGTTAAACATTAGAGCCTAGGGCCTCTAGGGGAAGCAGGAAATATTTAGGGCAGTGAGGGAGCAAATAATAGGTTTCTCCAACTATTGGAATAGAACCTAGATTTACAAGGAGAAAGCTGGTCTTGGTGGTCTGGGCAATGAATGGTTGGCCTTGCTATAAAATGATGACACTGCGGGGGCGGGTGAGGGGACAGGGGTGGGAGGGATGCAGGTCAAAGGGTACGCTATTTCAGTTATAAATTCTGAGGATTTAATGTATAGCATGGTGACTATAGTTAATAATAAAGTATTGTGTATTTGAAAGGTGCTGAGGGTAGATCTTAAGCATTCTCACCATATACACAGAAAAGTTAATTCTCTGCTGATGTGTTAATTGTCTTGATCTTAGTCACCATTCCACGGTGGATATGTATATCAAACCATAGCCTTGAACACTCTAAATAGGTACAATGATATTTGTCAATTAGTCCTCAATCAAGGTAAAAATCATTATATGTAAGACTCTACCCCTCACGGATTGAGTCAAGCTCAGAAATGGAAAAAGAAATAGTGACACTGACTTAGGATTTTTTTCAATTGTTGTTCAGCTACAGTTGTCCCCATTCCCTGCCCCACCCCCCACCCCGCTGCTCTCCCTGCCCCATCCAATCCCCGCTTGATTTAGGATTTGTTTTAATGCAGGCTCTGGGGGACATGGAATTTATCTTTGCCTTACGAAGAAAATTCACGAAGCTTACAGGTAGAGGAGAAAAATGGACGGCCTACAGGGACCACTGAATTACTGTTTAAGGCACTAGAAGACACCTCCGTCCGCACCTCATCTTGTAGGCCCTGTAAAACCCAAACATCTCAAGCCTGCCCAAAGATGGGTGCTCTTTAAAATTTAACTTGCTTCTGGAAACACTTTCTTCCTTAATTTTTGGGCAAAATCAGAATGACACTTCCTTGCTACTTCACTGTCTACTTCTCTGATGCCTACTGATTGGAAAGTCAAAAGGAGAGAAACAATGAATGCCTTTCTCTTTAACTCAGTTCTCTCAAAAAGGCACAGGCGATAAGTAACAGCCACCATTTTTTCAAATGGGGCCATCCATGGCAGACATTCTCATTTGTACTTTGTAACAAATACCAATAATATTAGATTCCCCTACGACGGCTGCTGCCCTAACTTCCATAACACCCCGGTGATCAGATAACAAGGAAAAGGACAAAACCTAAGTCATGTAAATTTGACTGTTTCAAAACTTAAAATGCTCCTAACAATACTCCTCACTTCAACATTCTGCCCACAGAGTAGGAAAAAATATGTACAAATACCTCTATAACCTAATGTTAAGCGTGAATTCTAGAATGTGGTCAGGCCTGCAGCAGCCAAACATGCATATTAACTCCTTGCCCAAGAAACAGGTGACGTGTCCTGAATAATGGGTCTCAAAATTCTGCGACAGATTTTTGGTCAAGTTTTTTTCATTAAAAAGTACTGATTTGAAAAACTAATAACTTAAAAACTACCACACCCAAAAGAAACCCCAAACGGTCCACAAAACTTTCTCCTTTCCTTCTGGAGGTTTAAAGATACATTGTAATTATTAGCCAGTCTTTTACTGTTAAACTTAAATGGTCAATTGAGACAAACAATTCTGAGACCTTTCTTCTTCCACTGATTAAGCCTGGGGTGTCAGGTATTGGGGCTAATATCCGTTTCGCCTTCCAAGCTTTCTGGGCAGACTTGGTGGCTTTGCCAGCTCCAGCTGCATTCTTGTCCACTGCTTTGATGTCACCCACGGCAACTGTCTGCGTCATGTCACGAACAGCAAAATGACCCAGGAGGATAGTCAGAGAAGCTCTCAGCACACGCAGGCCTGCCAGGAACCATATTGACAATGGAGGATTTCAGATGTGTTGGGCCATCTTCCAGCTTTTCCGCAGAACGATGATCAGTCTTCTTCTTCAGCTCAGCAAATTCGCAAGCAACATGAGCCGTGTGACAATCCAGCACAGGTGCATGTCCAGCACTGATTTGGCCTGGATGGTTCAGGATAACCACCTGAGCTGTAAAGCCATCTGCTTCCATTGGTGGGGCATTTTTTGCTGTCACCAGCCACACTGCCACAACGAACACCTTTGACAGACACGTTCCTCACGTTGAAGCCCACACTGTCCACAGGAAAAGTTTCACTCAAAGCTTCATGGTGCTTTGACTTGGATGTAATGCTGACTGGAGTGAAGGTGACTGCCACGCTTGGTTTGGGAACAGCAACCTCCACTCGGCCCACGGGGACCGTACCAATACCACCAATTCTGTAGACATCCTGGAGGGGCAGACGCAGGGGCTTGTCAGTTGGACAAGTTGGTGGCAGGATGCAATCCGGAGCTTCAAGCAGCGTGGTTCCACTGGCACTGCCATCTTTATGAGCAACTTTCTATCCCTTGAACGAAGGCACGTTAGCACTTGGCTCCAGCAAGCTGTCACCATTCCAACCAGAAATTGGCACAAATTCTACTGTTTCAGGGTTGTGGCCAATTTTCTTACTGTAGGCGCTCACTTCTTTAACAATGTCCTCGTAGCTCTTCCAGCTGTAGGGCAGCTCAGTGGAATCCATAACACCAATAATCAGCTGCTTCACACCCAGTGTGAGAGCCAGAAGGGCATGCTCACGGGCCTGCCCATTCTTGGAGATGCCCGCTTCGAACTCACCAACACTGGAAACAACAGTGAGGACAGCACAGTCAGCCCGAGATGTGCCTGTCATCATGATTTTGATAAAGTCTCTGTGTCCTGGGGCATTAAGGATGCTCACATAATGATTGCTGGTCTTGAGTTCCCACAGGGAGGTATCAATGGTGATACCATTACTTACATTCAGCTTTCAGCTTATCCAAGACCCAGGCACACTCGGAGAAGCCCTTCCCCATCTCAGCAGCCTCCTTTTCACATTTTTTGATGGTTCTTCTGTCGCCCCCACCCCACTGGTAGATTAGATGGCCAGTATGGTAGACGTGCCGGAATCTATGTGTTCAGTGATGATGGTGTTGGTTGAGTCTTCTTTCCCATTTTGGCTTTGAGTTAGTGGTGGGTTTCACAATACCTGTGTTCTGGCAGCAAATCCATTGCAAAAATGCAGACATTTGTCTTTCGGTCCCTAATGATTTCATTTGTACTTCTGAATAAAGATCACTTTTTATACTATAAAACCTTGTACATGAGGCAGGGAAGAATTATGTTAATCTACCTTAGCCAAGTAATTTCTATTCAAAGAGTATCATTTTCTATGTGTAAAGTATTGTGTCAGGCTCTGGAGGAATGATATTTTTATCAAAATTGAGCTTTTTGAGGAAATAAGCACCACCTTCATGACAGTGATTAATATAAATACCAGGCAAGATGATTCCGCTTCCAGATGGCTCTGAGCTGAGAGAAGGAAGCTGATCCTAGGACTGAGCTCATCACAGACTCAGAAGTAGGGCACTTCTGGAGGATGTCGTCTCAGTCACCTCTGAAACCCCAGGTTAGAGCGCAGAGCCTGGGACAGCAGGGTGTTCAACAAATACAAATAAAATAGTAAACTACTATAAATATGTATGTATAGAAAGTAGTAACTAAATAAAGTGAAGGGATGTGTGGGCTGAAGTACGTAAGAGGAAGCTTCACGATCCAGATGTAAGCTGAGCTGGATGTCTCTGGGTGGAGGATGAACGCACTTAGGGTGTAAGGCCTTCCCCCAGGATGGGGCTGAGGCCAAGGGAGGGAATAATGCAGAGAAAAGCCTTATAGGTTACAGATGGACAAAGGAGGAATGAAGAATGACATAGCAGCCTTGCGGGATACTGCAAAGACCAACCAGATTGTGTTTAGGGTCTAAGTGAAAAAGCAGGGAGGGATAACACTGGATAGGATGGGGAGGGCACCGAATATGGAAGACTTGAGCCGTAAAACTTCTGTCCTAAAGAAAACAGGAATCAGGGAAGGGTTCCACAAGTATTTACAAGGATTCAATTCCAAGAACGAACAGAGCCGTATATGCAGGTAGATGATGGGACCTGTCCAAAGAGCCACTAGTAAAATACGTTACACAAATAAAACTATTCGTTTAATCAATATTTACTCAGGTAAGAGAGTGCCAGGCCTCGGGCTAAGTGCCGGGGCTACAAAGATGAGTTAAGATCCGTTCCTGTACTCAAGGGACAAGTGTGAGGAAGGAGGGATGTACGAGTTGCCATGGGAGCAAAGGTGAAGGGGGTGGATCTGCAGAAATCAGGACAGAGTTCTCAGAACCGGACAGCCATCCGGGCGAAGAGGGGTAAGGGGCGGGGGGGTGGGAATCGGCAAGAGGCCTGCGCATGCGTGCACGCTCCTTTTGGGACTGCTAGAGTGACGCTAACGCCGCAGGGCCGGTTGGACTGAACCATCGCTGCCCAGTCCTGGGAGTTCCCATCAGGCAGCCCTGACTCCACACTTCCGTCTGGACCCACCTCTGGAGATTCACAGAACAAAAAGGTGGAGGTGGGCTTTTTCCTCCCCGCTGCCCCACCGAGAAAAGATTTAGTAGCTAGGTGTCTTGGAAGGTCTCAACCTGTGCCCAAATTGATGAACTAGCGAATGAAGTAAAGAGGGTTTCTAAAACCCTATTACTACCTTGTGAACCTGAAAGTTTTGAAGGTGAAAAAACCCTAAAGGTCTTTAAGGGTGAAATTTAGAAATATTTTCTCAGGTGTATGAGGAGACTAAATTTCATTAGCTTCTAAATAATATCTACCCCAAACTATTGGTCTTTTAACACAATGCGGGGCTGTTACAGGTTCATGAGACCTAAATATTTCCTGATCAAAGTTTTCTCTTTGTTTGCAAGTCATGAACTGGAGTGTGTGGTGAGACATTTTGGGTGACAGAATTTTCTTTATGACATGCACGGATTACCAGTTTTCAACAAAATAAAAGAAAATGCTCAACCCCAAACCTTAATGCCTGTCAACACACCATCTGCTGAAACCATACCAAGTTCAAGGCTCTGTGGGTAAAATAAAGATGAAGAAAACCTAGTAGGATATTAGCTCTGTAGTGTTCTGGATTTTTGTCCCTTTTCTTCACAGTTGTCTCCTGGGGATTTAGAACCCAGCAAGTGCTCGATAAATACAAACACTGGTTGCATACGTTAAAAAAAAACAACAAAATTTCTACTCTCAGGAAGTTGACCATCTGCTCATAATTAAATGTCTTACTGTTGAGGTTTTGGGAACCTCTGAGGCCATCACTGTGAACAGCAATTGTCACTCTGTTACCGAAGTGACAGAGTGACTTCGGTAACTCTGTGTGCTGGATGCTTCGAAAGGCCAAAACTCAAAACGTCGGGGTTTGGTGTAAGGAAAGGTTTATTGGACGAGAAGGTGCCAACAAAGGTGAGAGGCATAATGGAGCCTCCGATCCGTCTTGCTGGCTAGACTAGGTTTAGGGTTTTTAAGGGGCTGGGGGAACAGGTATACAGAAGTGCTGGCAGGGTAAGTTTTCACTGGAGGACCGTGGAATGCGGCCCTTTATGGTAAAGGGGCATCAGCACCAGATTTTCCTGGACAGGGGAGCCCTGGCTTCTGAAACGGCACCGATGCTCAAATTCCAGCTAGGTCCCAGTCCTTTGGTTCTGGGGGCAGGGAAAGAGTGGGGAGGCTAGACTTTGGTTCCAGCTGAGCAGAGCTGGAGGTCCAAGTTCCCCCCTGTTGTGCATGCTCTCAATGAATGATCTGTTGTCTCTGAAAAGCAACTAAGTATCTCCTCAAACAGGATAGGACAGTGGTCCCCAACCTTTTTGTCACCAGGGACAGGTTTCGTGGAAGACAATTTTTCCACAGACTGGGGTGCGGGGGATGGTTTTGGGATGATTCAAGCACATTTGCAGTCAAGCTCCCCTCCTGCTGTAGGCCGGGTTCCTAACAGGTCCAGACCGATATCTCTGGCCTGGAGGTTGGGGACCCGTGGGACAGGACCGTTTTGAGCTGGCTCTAGGGTTACAACTCTGGTACCTATCTGTGCCACTGACGGAGAAGGGATTTTGCAGGTGGTACAGGCATGTTTCCTATACAAATATCCCCACGGGGAGGAAAACCAACAGAATATGAACCCAGGAGCCGCATCCCTGAAGAGCACCTCCTGCACTCACGGCCTGGGGTGAGAAAGTCTAGGTCTTTGTACTTTGTCACAGGTTGCAACACAGCTCCTATTAAGAGCGAGAGTAACAAATCCTTGAGATTTTTATGTGGCTAAGGTGAAAAACTGCATCTCGTTGGTCAGCCAGATTTTCTCGCCGCCTCCTTCCCCCCAGGGTGAAATTTGCGTCTTGGGTGAGTTGTCCTTATTTCTTCTCGGTGGGCATCATGAGTCCTGTGGGCACCGACACGCCTGTACATCCTAGGGCATGTGTGGGTACACACCGGTGTCTCGGCTATCATGACCGGCATTTATTTTGGTTTCTAGGGACTAGAAATGTACCAAAGATAAGCATTTATGAATTCTCAGACCCACTCCTTCCTATAAAAGCTAACCCTAATCCATTTTAATAATATACTTCAATATTGCCACTTAATCATCTAAACCTTCCACTTCCTGTATAAGAGTCTCCAGATGTTATGCTAATCAACTGGCACAAGGGGCTACATACTATTTTTAAATTTCTGACTGAAGAAGGATCTGAGAGACATGGCTGGGTTCTCCGCAAATGCTTGAACTGGAAAGATAAGTTGTTTCCTGAGCCCTCAAGACTTTCTGGTATTATTTTCCCTCTAAATTGCATATTTCTGTCCTTCACAGAAGTCTTGAAGAGATCTGATTTCCTTCTGTTATATTGTGTTGGTGTGAATGCCTTTGCAATTGAAAAGGAGGCTGCTGAGGGTAGGGGCAGAGTCAGCAGAAGTTACACAAAGTGAGGAGTGGCTTTGTGACTGGTTAGAGAGCAGGTGCTAATGAGGCCAAGGTCAGGGGTTCACCCATGAGAAGGCAGTTACTTCAGTCAATTCGCTGCTGGTGGGCTGCACCCTAAACTACCACAGATTTGCTAGAAATCCAAAGATGACAGGGTTGGGAATATGGGTAGGGGAGGTGATGGTGACATACTGAGATTGACAACGCAGGACCCTAGAGAGGGGCCATGAGACCCCTGGTCCCAGAACAGGCTGCTATCCAGGGGTAAGGGGCCTGGGGCAGCGTGGCTCCCCTCCTAGGAACTACCACAGAGCCACCAGGCTGACCAGAGGAAGGCTCGAAGTCTGGATCGGGTCAAGTACAACCAAGGTGCTCTGTGCTAGGCCTGCCCAGCTCCCTGGTGATGACCAGGACACACACTCACGTTTAGAGACACGCAGGCAAACCCAGGGCGGGGCTGTCTGTGAGAGGGGCAGGCAATGGCATTAGGGAATCAGCAACAGAGGAAATTCTCTCCAACCAAATTGGCCTTGCGCAGACCAGATGAAAGAACGATGCCTTGAACTGAAAAATACAAATATCTCACTCGCTCCGCCCTGAAGTCCACAAAAAAGGGTGTGTGTGTGGGGGGGGGCGGGGGAGTGACTTCAGTTATTAATGACTCCAGGAATATAAATATTTATAATTACTGCTTGCCTTCTTGGGAAGCAGAAATAAAGTGGCAGAAAATTGTGATTATTTCATATTTTCTGCATATTGACAAGAAGAAGAAAGGGGAGATTAACCAAAGGCAGAAGAGGTAAACCTAAAACACCAAAATAAATAGAAACTGTCTTTGCAATCCTCCATTGCAAGGACTAAAACAGGCAACTTTTCTGTCTAGGTTCTCCCCAACTCTCTGTTGTCCTGAAGACCAGCTGCTGCCAAACCACAGCACTGAACTCCGGATCTTTCCAAAGAAATTTAAGACATTTCTTAGCATTTTTTAAAGAACCTTCTGACAGATAGTGTGCAATCTGCTCTTTCTACAGCGACACCATCCAGGGAACCCCTGGCATAGCTGCATCATAAGTTTTATTTCCTAACCTTGCTGATTTAACTTTGCACAGAGCAAGGTTCAGGAGAATGGATATGTTTACAAAAAAGAAGGGGAGTTACACGCTGATGCTGCCCTGCCAGAGAGCACAGAAACAAACTTGATATGCAGGTCTGAAAACTCAGATGACAAACACAAAAGGACCAAGGACTAGCGTTCTTAACGCGTTATTATGTAACACTTGGCACATGCAAAAGAGTATATGCAGCTCTTATGCAAATTCCAAAGTACTGTAATAAAAACGTCTCTGAACCCAAACAGCATAAGATATGTAGGTCCAAGACCGCTGAATCAATGTATTTGTTAAACTTTTTTAAATACTGCATTCGTTTGTTGAATCTTCTACTGAGGGAAGAGGAAGCAAAAGAAAAGAAGTGATAAAAATTGCATTCACTCAAGGAGAAACGGGAGGTGAATTTAAGTCCTGGTGTCTCGGGGCGAACTAGACAGCAGATTCAGGTCAAAGGGTGCAGAGGGAGGAAACTCACACTCAGAGTGGGAAGACAGGACTCCATCCACAAACAGCACAGCCCCTGGCCTTTAGAAGGCATGCAAAGATATATGACCGAAAAAAAAAGTGAAATTCAAGGCAACAACTTCGCCTGTCCAGCACTCAGTTTCTTCCTACATAAAGTGAGATAAGGCACTCTCTATAGCAGCCATCCTTGAGAGAATCAAAATAAGAATGGGTCTGGAAATACTTTATGAGCTGTGAAGAGCGACGTGTGATTTAAAGGAATGTCGTTTTATATGGATCTTCAGACTTTTTTGATTGCGAGGATTTTGTGCAATTGCTTTTGGGAGGGAAAGGTGTTAGATGGTGGTTTTAACTCACCAGGGTGTGGATTTCGCTTCAGGATGTCCTGCTGTCGCTCTGCCCCTTTCATCTCAAATCCTTTCCAAACGGGCAGCTTGGTCACTGAGCCCCCTATAAGCTCTAACAAAAATGATGTTCCCTGCATGTAAAATCTACGCGTGCTACAGCACTTGGCACTCTGAAGTCTTAGAGGAGAGAGCAGAGAGGAGCCTTGGTATCCTTGCTATGTAGAAAATTCTGTTTTCCTCCATTTCTCTTTTCAAATATTTGTTTAATGTCATAGTAAAAGAGTGCTAGAGTGTCTAAGCACTTTGAAGCTAGAAAAGGCTCTTTAAAAAAAAAAAAGTTTTACCTGCGTAGGTTTATTATATCATTTCTATTAGGTTTTGACAGCTGACCCCGGACACCCATGATTATTCTGGGGACCCAAGGAGGAGAGCTGCTGCTTTCAGCGCTGGGTCAGCATGCCATCTGAACGAGGACTCCACTGGTCAGCCACGTCCGGTATTTCCTTCCCAGTATCCCCCACCCCCACCCCAACCCACCACCCTAAAAAAGTCCCTGGCATTGCAATATTTTATCACACTACTTAACATTTAGCCAGCAGAGCTCATCAAACCAGTATAAGCCAGACACCAAGCCAGTTTTGACAGCTTACTATGGGCTGGGGCTTTGCCGAGTGCCTGACCCCCACTATCTCGGGACTAGCTCAGTAGGCGGGCATTACCGTGCGAGTCGTACAGATAAAGGAGCTTGGCAGTTCAGAGAGGTTAAGTAATTTGCCAAAAACCAAACCAAACCACCGGGAAGGGATGAAGCCAGAATTCAAACCGAAGTCCCTCCTTGGCAGCCTCTAAATAAAAGAAAAACTTGAAATATCAGAGTGTTGAAAGTAACGACACAGTATCTCAGCTGACAGATGGCTGAATTTTGTATTCATTAATGGTAACCTTTTAGAAGAAACCTGTTGTCGGTATTTTTTTGTCTGCTTTTTTAAAATTTTACTACCCGTTTATAAAAATACATGTGAAAAGAAGGGGGGGGGAATCCTCTTTTAGAGCCAGTGTCCAATTTTTCACTCAGAAAGCAAGATAACCTGAGAACTTGAGAAGGCATTTCTCCCCTTTGAGACTCTCCAACTCTCAGAAAATGTTCTGAGAACAAGCGGAACCACAGCGGCCCCGGGGACAACGCCCATTCTGATGGGCACGGCGCCTGAGACCCCTCGGCAGTTTGGTCAAACAATGGGGAAGAGGAGATGAATACTGCTACCGAATAAATCTGGGGGGCCTTATGTCTTTGGCTGCTGAAATAAGGCATCTCCATCAGCATGTTTTAATCATGCAAACACCTGAAGTCTTAAAACCACCACTCTGAGTGAGCCAGACATAAAATAAACTCCTTGAAACTGGGTTCCAACAGCTCCATTCCAAGGAATCTAAGTGGGCCTTCCTGCTTTCCCTCCATACTCTGAGCAAGCTGACAAAAAGACAATATTCTTGCCCTTAAGGGTCCATGAGGGAAGAGAATAAAAGATCAAGAGGGGCGCGTCTACCCACCAGAGGAGCTGGGCAGAGAATGAATATTGAGATGAAACACTTCGTCACAGCGAATTTTTCCCTTTCTGAGACAAACACTGTCAAGTGTTAAAATGTGTCAAATACTAAGTTTGAACTAGGATGTAAACCACCCCCCCAGCACAAAAAGCTAGCCAAAGACCCAAAAACGTTTGTTTGCACCTGAGCCTATATGTACATGAAATGTATCTGAGAGGTCACATAAGGTGAGCTCCCAACTGGAAGACACATTTTTCGAAGCTGCCTTCTAGCTGCTGAGGCAAGACACATATCTTCCCAAGTGTCACCTACCAAATCTGAGAAAATGCGACACGAATTTAAAACTCTCAGGAACAAACCTTTGTCTGAATTGTCCTGACAGTAACAATTTCATTCCAGGGTGACCTAAGAAACTTCCCCCCCTTTTTTTTTCAACCATAGAACATAATTATTCCTGAAAAAATCACTTACTTTCCTTTAAAATAAGTTAAACCCTCCTACAATTAATATGACCGGTAAAATTTCTAGTGGCTCATTTATCTAAGCAATGTTGTTGACATTAAACGTCTGGGACAAGGAAGGATAAGGAGGAGTTTTCGGGGGAGAAGGTAAGGAGTGGATTTTGCCCCATATGCTTCAACATTTGAGATTTCTGCTTCTACTCCCTGGAGGTACCGTAAAGACATAACACACGTTCCTCTAGGACAGCTGGACAGGCTGATTTGTCCTCAGTCATATACAAACAGTTGACAGAGGAAATAGTGCTAAATCTAAGAGAATGATCTAACCACTCACTCTAAACTAATCAGACTTAACAGAACTCATAGTGTGGATTACAAAGATATTTCTAATGTCATCGGTGTCTTGGTATCATGATTTCTTGAGTGTTATTTTAGTTGACTTCAAATGAGAGGACGTGACCTGTGGGTGTTGACAGTTCACCTAAGTCAACAGAGCAGGTGGGGGAGGTGCCGCAGAACCACCCTAATGCATGTGGCAGCCCTGGTGAGGAATCTAAAGCAGCAATTAATGACACTGACAAGTGTCAGAAAATGGGGGTGGGGGAAGCAGACTTTGTTACATATGCAAAGTTGCAACTGAATGTATATAACTTTAAAGGTTGGCGCGGTGTGGAGTAGATACAGTTAGGAGACTCGCAAATAAAGAAAAGCAGCTCTCAACTCTGCTTCCCCCTTCTGAACCGAGAGGGATTTGATCTTTAATTCATCTGAGGAGTGGGCCAGTCACTACCAGCTGAGTACCTACTATGTGCCTGGCACCTCAGTCTTTTCTCACAGGATGGACCACCGGGATCCCTGAGGAAGGGAAGGGAGGCGCCCTCTGTGGTGGATGACCATGCTTTGCTCCTGCCACTCCAGACACCCACACTGCTTCAGACTCTGAGCCACAGCAAGGCTCAGAAGATCAAGGGGACCAGTCACAGCAGCCTTTTTAACTTTGGGAAAACCCAATGCTGACTTCGCTCAAACGTCGCAAAGCGGTACCATGACCCTTTAGCTCTTGGCTCACCAATTCAAAGAGACACATCACATACAGCCCTTAAGCTGCCCACGGCATGATTCTGTGTCTAGTTCCTTTCCAGGTTCCCCCGAGCGGAAGGCGGCTCTGGTAGGGAGTCTGGGCAAGATGACTATAGTATTTAGCTTTTGTCCCTCCTTTTACTATGTCTTAATGTGGAATAAGGTGCACAGGTCTCAGAGATTGCGCACTTCAGTATATGCTGGACTTGAGACCTGAACTCAAAGTGGGCCTGCAGGAACTCAGGTTCGCTTAGTCTCGCCCAGGGGCCTCCATTCCAAAGATGCAGAGCCCTGGCTGGTGTGGTTTAGCGGACTGAGCGCCGGCCTGCAAACCGAAAAGTCGCCAGTTTGATTCCCAGTCAGAGCACATGCATGGGATGCGGGCCAGGTTCCCAGTTGTGGGCAGGTGAGAGACAATCGATTGATGTGTTTCTCTCGCACATGGATGTTCCTCTACCTCCCTTCCCCTCTCTCTAAAAGTAAATAAATAAAATCTTAAAAAAAAAAAAAAGATGGAGAAACTGTGGTTCAAAGAAAGTACAGCAGGGTCCATTTCTCAGAAAGCAGTGGAAGGTCAGGTACAGACTTGACTCCAACACCAGGCTTCCGGCCTAGCTAATTTTACCGAGCACCTAACCAGGTAGGGAACAGGCAGAGCCCAAGAGACCAGACTTCATTCCCTTAAGTACAGGTGTGACAATCTACCATAGTCACACTTCCTCTCTGGGCATTAGTTTTCTCGCCTGTAAAATGGTGAGAGAAGGTGTCGTATTGGTGATTTCTAATGTGCCCTTTAGGTCTGAAAGTATCATAAGGCTTGAGGATATCCTTACATGTTGGTATATGTGAATATATATGCATATGACATGCTACAATTAAATGCCATTTTCAACCACACATTTTGCCTAATACCCCCAGTGACCATGTCTTCTTCCCAGTCCCAAACCAGGGCTAGATGCATCCCACCAGTGCAGTCCCTCAGAATCCCAGGTGTGAGATCAGGGCCCCTTGGGCTTGTCTCAGCTTGTCTCAACACCAAGTGCAGAGATTGAGAAGGAAGAAGAGGGGGCCATGTTCTTTACACGAAATAGTTAAGTGTCATTAAGTTCCCTGGAGGAAACAGCAAGTCTGTGGCAGGGCTGGGCTGTGGGGAACAGAACACACCGCAGGAAGCACAAGTTAAAGGTGACAGACTGTGGCTGCCCAAGCCTGGGGCCCCGCTGGCAGTGCACCTAATGGGCAGCGCATGACCATGCGTGGAACAAGGCTGGCTCCGAGCCCACGTTTGAGGGCAGTACCCTGCTCTCCCAGGTTAGCACATCCCGCGTAAGCAGCTCTGGAAACGTGCAGTGAAGGGCGTGCGGCGGGAACGGGGCTCCGGTTTCCTACCGCACGTGGGTCCGTCCAGAGTGGGGTTGAAACTACCCGCCCGCCGCGGGGGCCGCCGCCCGCAGCCGGCGCTAGGACCCAGCGCGCCGCGCGCACTTCCTGCCGCCGCGGTCCGAGCCGCCGCGCGGCGCCCCCGGCTCCCTCCCGCCCGCCCGCCGCCTACCTGGCGAAGCAGTGCTCGCAGTGGTTGCCCCGCTCGTTGACCGTGAGCACGTAGGCGTAGGCCGGACAGGAGAAGAGCAAGTCCCCCACTTGGAAGGGTCGCAGGGCCCGCAGCCCCCGGCCCTTGCCGGGGCTGGAGAAGCGCTCCAGGCCGCCGTACCCCTCAGCCCTCATGGTGGCGGCGGGGCGCGCGGGCTGGCACGGAGGGGCGCCCGGCGCCGGCGGAGCCCGAGCTGTGGCTCCCCGCGAGCTGTTATTGGAGAAGCGTCACCCAGAGCTGGGGGGGCGGGGTGGGAAGCCTCCTGACAGACGCGGCGGCGGCGGCGGCGGCGGCGGCCACCGCTCCCCGGAAGGGAGGCGGCCCCGCCCGGTCCTCGCGGGCTCCCTCCGGGAGGGGGACAGGCCCCGCGGCCCCGCCCCGAGCGTGGAACCTTCGGCCAGCGCCCCGCGAGGGACCGGGGCCGTTTCCGGTGTGGCCGTGACAAAGAGCTGCAGCCCTGGCGGCTCCTGGAAGGAGGGCGTGAGACGCCTGCGCCTCCGCGGGGAGAGCGGGACGCTGTCCCCTGTCCCGTGGGCAGGATGCGGGCGCCTACGGGGTCAAGTGTCTAAGGCCACTCCTGGACAGTCGGCTTCTCCCATAGGATGACCTGCCCTTGGTAACTTGAAGGGAGCAAAGATGTTTCTCAGCCTTACGTGCTTAGACCCTAGAAGGAGCGAGTCATCGGGGAACACGGAAGAGAAATCAGTAGAAAAGTCTGATGTGCTGAGGCTTGTGAGGCTTTAAATCTCCCAGGGAGTCCCTGGGCGTGCTGGGTTTGAACTTAGCCTTCCCTCTGTCCCCCAGGGGGACGTAAATGCGTGGCCCCAGGAGGACGTGCACCGGGCCGCAGAGCTCGCAGAGCTCGCAGAGCCTGCGGACATTGAGTGATGCCGAGGAAGCAGGAGATAACTCCGCCTTCAAGGAACTTGGGCTCTTGTTAGGGGCAATGCCGTGCTGTGGCCAGAGCCCTACGCTAGAGTTTGCAGTGGTTTTAATAGCCCTCTTAGAAAAGTCAGGTTATGAGTCGCCTAGAAGTTTTAAGGCACCTAAAGCACACAGAACAGTGCTTAGCATTAGCCCTGCACCTGCGAACTATTGGTGTTACTCACATGAGAAAGAAGAATGTGATCTGTGTGCAGGCAGGACTACGTAAAGGCCGAAACTGATGGGCGTACAGTAAAGACTAAAAGCGTGAAGAGAGAATTTAGCAGAAAGTGCTAACACTTAAAGCTTAAGGTTGTTCTCAAACCATGTTACCCGTGTAAGTTCAAGACTAGGTTAGCAAAAGGAAACGATGACTGTGATGTGGAACATGTCATGAGACCAGTAAAATTTTTGACACTTCAATGAAATTTTAGCTTTCCTGTAAAGAAATATGTATCAGGAGTACTATTTCACTTATGCATTTTAAGAAACATTCACTGAGAGCACCCATTATGTGCCAGACGCCAGGATAGAAAGATGGACAAAACGTAGGTCTGGATCTTTGCATTCGGCACATTCCCAATCCAATAATAATTACCATTAGTTATTGAGCATTAAGGACCAGGCACTGTACCAAAAGCGTTAATCACAGCATCTCATTTAATCCATAATTACAACAACCCAGTGAGTTAGGTGTTATAGCTCCAATTTCCAATATTAGGCAACTAACACTCAGAATAATTTCCAAGGCCACACAGTAAGTTGCAGAATTTGGTTTCAACCTCATGTCTGTCTGAAATTGAGGCACATGTTCTTACCCCAAGTAACTCTGCAAACAAATACGGCTAGCTCACTTAGTGCTATTATAGCGGCCTGGACAAAGTGTTCTGTAGGAATACAGGCAGTAAGTGACAAACTCAGCCAGAGGAGTGAAGGTTTGGTCAGGGCAGGTGCCACATTCAAGTGATGCTTGAACTGAGCCTAAAGGATGGACGGGACTTTAGCAAGTATAGGAGAGAACAGTTTTCCAGGCCATGAGAACTACTGCAAAGACAGAGGACTTGAAAGAACAGGTGTAGCTGGGTTCCCTGAATGGTTCTGAGTAGAGCGTAAGTTCTCAAGGAGAGGGCAGGCAGTGAGGCAGGAACAGGGGAAGGGCATCTTCTCAAGAGGAGAGTTCTGTTCCAGGCATGGTGTGTGAGTCCCCAGAAGTGTTCAAGGAGAGGGGTGCCATTATCAGGCCAGTGTTATAGACAGAGTTAGAATGGGAGCTTTGCAGGTAGACGGGGAGGGGAAAGGACTGAACACAAAGCCACCAACCAGTTAAGGGACCATTTGCAGTATTTTAAAGGACAGGCGAAGAAAGCCAGAAGGGGACAGCGGCATTAGGGAAAGAAGCAAAGATGTTTCAAGGTAATTGCAGTTTCTTCCTTGGCATAAGGCTTCTCCACGTGGGGAGATTCATGGCACGCAGATAACAGATAGTGTTGGCTTTCTGACTGTAGCCTAATCAGTCTTCTAGGTCGAAGACAGGAACCATGAATATGCTAGAATTTGGGAAGCAGAAAAGGCATTTTCTTACTGAGGACAGTGAGGCCCTGTGAAGTTAAGTGACTGGCCTAATAACCCAGTGGCAGGAAGAGCTAGCCTGAGATACCGCCACATACACATTTAATGTTTAAATATTCATTACATGCTTACTGTGTTTCAGCAACAGTGATGTGGGCTGGTGATACACTGGTAACAAAAGCTGGCTTATTCCCTGCCCTCACAGAGCTTTGTATATTCTGGTGGAGGAAGCAGACTTTAATCACATAATTGCACAAATACAAAACAAAACAAAACAGCCAAAAATGGTCAGCGGTCTCAAGTGCTTAGAGGAATCTAGCCTAGTTTGGGGAAGCTTTCCAGAGAGAGTAATGCCTGAACTAAATCCAAAGGATGAGTAGAATTTAATCAAGAGAAGAAGGGGAGGGACAAGCATTCTAGACAGAGGAACATCATGTGCAAAGCTCTGCTGGTAGAAAGAAGCATGACCTGTATGAAAGACAGCAACTGGAGCAGATCTAGGGGGAGAGTGTGGCTCCCAGTGATTTTAGGAGGTAAATAGTTTTCGCTGGACAGGCTATGAGTTGAATGAGCCCCTGACTGGTGCCAGACTGCTATGTTAGAAGAGCTTTCTGCCGGTCACACTACCTAACTGGATTCTTACAATCGTGTTTTATTACTGATGGATATTATATGTTAATGAGAGAAATTTCTCAAACCCTAGGAGTTTCGGAGTACATGCCTACATAGGCAAACCTTGGATAAACCTGGGGGCTCTATAGCTTTTTAACTCTGATTTCTGGGGGCTCTAACCAACACAAAGTTCAAAAAATGAGGTAGAGGTAGACGAACAGTTATTAACAGCAGTTTACTCTTTCAAGGATTAATTGTGCAAAATAATCTACTTGTTTACTGTTTTATTACAAGTATGATGTTTTTCCTCTTTCATTGAGTAAGGTCTCCAATAGCTGATGAAAATAATAGCATAGCTACTGAGCTGTCTTTCCAGGTAAGTGGTGGCTGGAGCAGCTTATTCTTGTGGGTGAAGGTGACTGTGACTTAAGAACACTGGAAAAGCCTCCTTTCAGAAAAGTGCCTGTGCTGAACACAAAATGACCGAACATGGGAAAATAGTTCAGCAACAGCCATGAATTTAGGAACTTAAATTGGGAAGAAAACTGTTTAAAATACATAGTCAAGGAATGGCAACAAACCAGCTCGGGCAAACCGATGACAGCACTCTTATTGCAATTCACCCTTGTCACTTCACCACTCGGTATTCTCACATTCCGTGAAAGTCACCTTCCAGCTGCCAGAGCTCCTCCATCTTTTTCCACTGCCTCTGCTGCACGGGTTGGAAGGAATGGAGTTCTCAGTCACTTCGCCTCACTGTAGCTCAGGGGAGGCAGTGAGCCTACAAAGATGAAGGCTCCCTTGGCTCCATATCTCTGACCTAGAAATTGATCTAAGTCATGAGTGCAATTTCCTTCCCACCCCCAATTAGCACATAAGGAAATAGCTCTGGCATAGGGAAATCAAGCCATAGCAAAGATGGAATACCCAGGAACATGGGCAGTGGACCCGTGCTGGCATACCTTTTCATGTTGCTTCAGTTATCTATCATACGTTATTGCCTACACTGAGGTAGACGGACCCTTGCCATACAAAGGTGAAAAGACCAACGTACATGCAAACGGCTATGTAGTAGCTGAGTGAGGTCATCCAGAGATATTCAGTCCTAATCCCTGGGACCCGTAACTGTCACTTTACATGGTTTTGAAGGGTCTTCCAGATGTGTCGAGTTGAGGAACTTGAGATGGCTTGAGTATCCTGGATTATCGGGTTGGGCCCTCCATGCAGTTGCAAGTGTCTCTACAAGAGATGTGACACGGCCAGAGGAGGAGGCAGCAGTGTTATCACAGAGGCAAAGATTAGAGTGGTTTGCTACGAACCCAGGGATGTGGATGGCCAGCAGAAGCTGGAAGAGACAAGGAACGGAGTTTCCCCTAAGAGCCTCTGGAAGGGGTGTGGCCCTGCCAATGCCTTGATTCCAGTCCCACAATACTGATTTCAGACGTCTAGCCTCCAGCTTCTTGAGACAATACATTTCTGTTTTTCTAAGCCACCCAGTCTGCAGTAATTTGTCACAGCAGCCATAGGAAACCAACTGAAATGATAACACAACAAAAGTTTTAATAGGGAAATGAACAAGGTATAGTTGAAAGGCTTTACAGAGGACCTGACAATTTAGCTCCTTCCAGAAGGAAGATTAATGATTGACCAAGGGAAAAAGAACCCCCCCCACCCTCCCCACCCCCCGCCACATGGATTTAAGAACCTGGAGGTATAAATTCATGGGGGGAGGAGAGGATGTGACATTCCAGAGAACCGTTTTTCTTTTATTTAGTAAACACTTCCACAGCTCTTACTATGTACCCACTGCACTTTTAAAATATATCCTCGCTTTATCCTCCTAATGTTTCATAGATGAATATGCTGAATCGCTATAGTTAAACAACTTGTCCAAGCGAACAGTGTAGGGAGGACTCGAAGCGGACTATGCGGCTAGGAGTCCAGGCCCTGGACCTGTACCTTGCTGCCTGAGCTACAGCCCTGGATGAGGGATCTCAGGTGAGGCTGGGGTGGCAGAGGTGGCCCCATGAGGAAGGGCTCTGACAGGCTCTGTGCATAGGGTTAGGTGCAGTTTATGGGCACTACAGAGCCGGAAAAGAAATTTGGCAGATGTGATCCAACTGTTGCTCTAGAAACGTGATTTTCATGAATGTAGGATAAATTATAGGAGGGTGAATGCAGGGAGAGAGAAATAAGGAATCGAATGCAATAGACAGCCCAGAAGACGAGTGTTGTTGGCATGAACAGGGACAGTGACAGTGGTGATGGAGAGAGGGATATGGATTTGAGACCTTTTAATGAACAAACCCTGAGATTAGTGTGCATGCAGAGAAAGGAGAAGGGGGAACATGAGTAATAAAACAACATGGCCTATGACAGCTGACATCACCTCCTTCCAGTTCCTCAAGCTCACCCCTGCCCACCTTTCATCCTGTGAGTATTCCACACACATGATCTTGATATTTCTTCCATCTCTGTTCCTAGTTTTATCTCCCTTCATTTCAGTCCTAGGTCCCTCTACCCCTATGGCTTCACTTCGGGATCACCGCAATAGCAATGATATTTAGAGATAGCCAAGGGTCACCCATCTGGCTCTGCGTTTCCTTTCATATCACTTACTGTTACCTCCCATTCGGTGTCCTTGACTCGAGAAGAAATGATATTTATGTCCTAGATCCTCAAACATTTTCTAAGCGACTGAAGTCTGAAAGGGCTGATAAAGTTTTGACAGGTGATGACACTTTGATATTAAGAGTATGTTATACCAGTAATGTTTGACCTAGCTCCTAGACTTTCCTACGCCATAACCCAAGAATGGATAAACAATACCAGGTGGTGGCTCTACGGAGAGTTTAAGATCAGAATCTTTATTCTGAAATAGTTTAAAACTATTATACAAGGGACGACTGTTTTTGTTGTTGCTCAGGGGGTGTATATTGTTATTTTCCTGATCATGGAATCGTAGGTGCTGGCTTACAATGCTTACGAATCCAGATGGCCAAAGGCCCTGGTGTAATGCTCTGCTGTCTTGCTGGCAGGCCAAGGTGCGGACTTGAACAGAAATAAACCTCTGCTTTCAAGCTAAAGTGCATGCAGCAAGAGCGTCCCTAATGCATGATTTACAGACCTGACACCAGCCTCTCAGCCGCACTGCAGATTTTCACTAGAGGCAGAGTTACCATAGAAGAGACTATTTTTATCAGTGGGAGGACTGCAAAAGCCAGAGAAGGGTACATAAATAGCTGTTTGGGAGTCAGATTGATCAGTTCTTAAACAACCAGCAGTGTTTTCTTGTATTTAGAGGAAAAAAGAGAGAGAGAGAGGTTAAGAAACAAAACTTAAGCCAGGTTTGTCTGTAGTATTCAGGAAAGACAGTAGTTCTAACCAGATACTAAAAATTGAATAAAAAGGTATCAAAACCACAAGGCCCCGTTACTGACATACTTGGTTCTCATCTAGACCTATAAGTTTTTCTTTTTTTTAATCTCAGCAGTCTTACTGTCTTTTCCTCCATTAAAAAAAAAAAGGTACTAAATGTGACAAAGTTTAGAAGTTGTGCTTATTTCTATTTTGTTGAGAACTATTTGGCAGGGGCAGTGTTATGTGCTGGTTGGGGGAGGGAGGATGTAGAATTTGATTTTGTTACCAAAGGCTCGTGCCTTACGCAACTCACTAGAACCAGATTTTGGGTGCTTTCTGCTCCCTCTAAAATCCCCTCTGAATTTTAGGGAAAGCAGAAGAGTTCCATGAAAAGAAGAGATGAAGTGTGACATTTAAAACTGCAAAGCCTTAGTCTACCTGTTTTGTAAGTTTAATCTTTACATGAAATGTGACTGTATCACTGTAGTTTATTTCTTTTATAAGAAGGAAGAAAGGTCCAAGAAGGAAAAAAAACAACAGAAGAAGAATTTATGCAAAAGTTGAAAGTGATCACCTGTCATCATTGTAACTGTGAGTTACTGCAACACTTAAAATACTTGGTTTGTTTTTTTTTTCCTAATAACAGCTAAAGATTAGTAACATTAAATATTTGTTTTGGAGGAAATCATTAAAATTTAAGATAAATACGATATCTTAAGCTGGAAAAAGAGAATTTGTTACTTTGCTTGATAACAAATAAATTTATACAAGATGCTGTCTTTAAATACGGCTAACTTAAGACCCAAAGAATTATTTTGAACTATTTTGGAAAACACACACAGGTCAAAGCTGTGGAGGAGGAGGGGTACCTAGATCCAGATTTTGTCCTCCAGATATTGAGAATGTAGAAGAAACATGCTGTATACTTAGAAAGCTATAAAAATGTGCTAGAATGTAAGAAGTCTCATGAAAGCAAGGAGATTTGTCTGTTTTGCCAGAGGCAACACTTGAATCAAGGTAGCTGTTCAATGAATATTTGTTCATGAATGGATAACACATGGCAGAGAATGTTGGACCATATGAGAAGTGTGGGAAAAAACAGTAAAATTGATAGTAGGGAGGACAGGTAACTTCAGCATCTTTGAAGTTATGTCTGTAACAAAGATAATTAAACAGATAGTCAGGCCATGAACAGAATCTCCTTTGCATGGTGATTGTTTTTCAAATCCATCAGTTGCCCTATCATCCTCTTTAAGTAAAATCATGAACATATTAGGTAACGAACACATTACTTAGTACACTGGGCTCCCTGAAATGAAGAAGTTAGACTAGAGGTTCGACCCCCAGTCGGGGCATGTACAGGAGGAAACCAACTGATGTTTCTTTCTCTCTCTCCCTCTCTATCTCTTCTTTTCTCTCTAAATTCAATAGACATGTCCTCAGGTGAGTATTAAAAAAAAAAGAAGAAGTTAGACTAGATGAGTGTGGGGACAAACATGTGAGGGCCTTTCAGATGGCTGAATTATTACGTGGGTAATGATTACATGTATACACCAGCCCATCAAAACTCTGATTTCATAGATATTATTGTCTAGGAGAGAGACCTAATGGAAAAATGTTTAATAAATAATAACAGCGGTGCTATGCAAATACGACGAAACTTGTAAAGACAACACATTAATGACTGAGATTTGGGATACGGGGAAAGAAAGATCATTAAGGTCATTTTAGTTTTACTATTTTATTATTTAAACTGACCTCCACCAAAAAATTTGCCTTTGCCCAGCCTACATAATGTTAAACCTAGTTCACTTAAAAATGCTCTGTGTCATTTTTTCAACTTTCTGAGCAGCTGATGACATAAACAGTGTCTGTCTGTCTTAGGGTGTTTTCTTACCGGGAGTTCTTCCCTAGATAATAATGGCTAGAGCCCACTACAGGTATCACCATGCTGGGGCAAGACGGGGCAAAGACAGACGGCATAGTTCTTATATTTGGAACGCTAAACTGATTAATCTTAAAGGAAACTTTTTGAAAAATCTGAGGTTTGGACCTTTTCAAGGTTAGAATATCTTTTCTTTATAAATGATAGAGGCTGTAGATGGTACTCTTTTTCATGGTCTAGTGTCTGTATGTACCTGTTACTTTTACAGGAACTCAAAAAATCTTGGGAATTACTTAGAAGAAAGGTGTGTTTTTGACATTTCAGAAGAATACATCTTTGATTTAAATTGCCAAGTTAACTTCCGGCTCAAGTAGACTTTTGGTATGAATATTTTGGCGGGACGCTGGAATTTTATTTTGCTTTGTTGGTTTAAAAAAAATAGTATTCGTATTATTAGAACAAAATGGGTACTTGGACATAAAAGGAGAATGTAGGATAGAGCTTTTAGCTCTTCAGTGGATTTGTTGAGGGAGAGGAGCAAATTTGCATGGGCAAATAGACTAGATTGAGGAGGAGAAAATAAAAAAAGAGGGAGATGAAATTATTAAAAGGAATTAAGGAAGGAACTTATAAAGATTATATAGCAATGTGTGAAATAATTAAAATAAAATATTTGGTGGAAAAGGAAGGATATCAAATCCCATTTTAATACATAAAAACCAGTAAGAAAAAAACTGGGTGGGATGGGGGAAATCCAATAAAATAATAGTGTTTGGCTTTGGTGGCTTTTTGCCCTCATCTCTAATTGTGGCTTTCATTTTTATTTTTAAAATATACAATAAAATTGGAAAGAAAAGAAATACTAAAGGATCAGACAAAATTAGGAGAAGAAAGGCTTATGGAGGAGGAGGAAGATTGTGGTTGAGTTGAACAAAGGCAACACATAGATTAAAGAGAATGAGGGTGGAAGAGAGAACATTCCATTTGTCCTGGAGGAGATCATTAATGGCACAAGCACTGTGAAGTGGACAAAAGCTAGTCTGAAGTGGGGTCGGATGAGAGAACCAGAGAAGAATAAATTTTTTTTTTAGGACCCAGGAGCATAATTCACTTAGAGGTCCCCCCCAGCCACTGTTACTTTAGTTCGGGTTTTATCATGTTGGGATTTTGCCTGTATCAGTTTTTTCCAGGAGGTGATAAATGAAACCCTTTAAAAAAAGAAATCCTGTAAGTTTCTTTGCCCTTATGTTTGAACCGAATAATAAAGAAGTGGTAAATTCTCTTTCTGAGCTGTGCTGGAAATGCTACCACATAGAAATCTTAATAATATACTCTGTGCATGGCATTTAAAAACAGGAGAACTTGGTCGCCCAAGGTCATTTCAGATGCCTTTTTTCCTCAGTGATTTGTGTATATTTTACCCATAAAAGACAAATTATTATGAAAGGATATGAAATATAGGTTTAAGAAACTCAAAGAACAAAGTGCATTTTTTGCTCTTTGAATTTCTTAAAATTAAGTTCTTAAGACTCCTGCTGCTTACCTTCAAGCAAGCCTTGGAACTACTCCATGACATGCAGTTAAAGGACAAACTGAAGAGTCTCTCTATATATTTAGATGGCATGGGAGAGAGAACATTTAAGTCTTCCAGTATCCATACTTATTAACTAAATCGAACGCCTGCGGTGGGTCTCATGGGAGCACAGGGCACCAGCCTCTTTATATTATGACTCAGCCAGGAGCATTTATTCCTTTGTAATTAAGGTCAAGGGTGCAAGTGGTGATGCAAATGGAAGCAATTAGATGGATTATTCAGTTCTCTCAACACTTCTCAAGAGTTTGTATGTTTGTGGGTGCATGTTTGTTTGAAGCCGCATGTATTTCCCTCAGTTCACCTTGGCTCTGTAGGTCAAACCTCAGATAAGAAAAATAGGTAATACTTATATAGCGCTCCCTATGTGCCGGACACTGTTTTACGTGCTTTAGATACGTTATCTTTGTGAACCTTTTCAAAATTCTGTGGAGGTCAAATGGGAAGTTGTAGGTCCCCAGAAGCCAGTACCGAACTGAGTTTCAAACATAAGGGGTTTATCTCTGAGGTGGTCCTAGGGGAGACCAGTGTGGAGTGGGCAAAGCAGGCCAGAGACAGGGACTGGAGCCAAGCAAGGGTGCATCTCAGGCCAAATCCTCTCATCTGTCCCAAGGGCAACTCTGGGCTACAGGCTAGGAGGAGGAGCTTGACTGCCATACAGCTGCGTAGTCATTGGCTAACAAAACAGGGGTAGCAAGGTATGTGGGGGTGGGGTGGAAAGGTGGGGGGAATCTATGAAAGAAGAATACCAGGTGCTTACTGAAGGAGATGGGACAGAAGCACCTACATTATCTGCTATAGGCAGGTACGATTATCTCCATGTGACAGTTGAGGCCACTGAGTCTTGCCCCAGATCTCAGAGCTCATACGTGTAGCACAAACTATTTTAATTTGATTGGGTTTCTAAAAATGCTGGTAGTCCTCTGAGGAGCAATCTACTAATTCTTTGTTAAACTAAGCTTCAGCTACCCAAGCCCTCAAGGTAAGCTCACAGAACAGACTAAAACATTAGCCAATTGGTGTGCTTTGTAGAATGTACTTCTCCCAAACCATCTAACCAATGGAAACTTCCCGCTTCTCATAGAGTTGTGTAAAAAATAATTCCACAAGTCTTTCTTCACAAGACATATTCACACACTGACCTGGTTTTCTATATACTCCTCATCCTCTTAATCTCCTATTTTTCAAACAAAGTTTATTTCCCCCTCCAAATCACTAACATGATTTCTTGGTTTGGTTTTGGTTTTGGTGTAATGCTATGTGTTTTCTGAAACATTTTAAAAATCCCTATTTTAAACCTTTAAGGAGTTCACTCTATTTTTTCTAAATGAATTCTCTTTATTTTTCTGTTTAAAAATGGGGAGTGTATATAGAATACTTGTCTACCCCTTTCCACTTAGTAAGAAGATGAAATGTTTGCACATGGTGATGGGTGACCAATGAAGTGATCTCAAGAGTTTAAGAATGGCTGTGCTGGTGCAGGTGACCAGGAGAGAAACAGGTGGCAACGCAACCTGCATCAAGAAAGTCAGCTAGACCCTCGTTAGTCCAGAGAAGATGACACAAAGGTAGAGAAAAGGACTAGACAGAGCCAGAACACTTGAGGGGGAAGGACCGGGGAGTGCAGGGGCTGTACGGTTGTCTTCTATATGTTTTGGGTAAAGGGGAATATGTGTACTGTTTTGTTCTTTTCCTTTTTCAGATGCACAACAAGGGTAACACTCTCTAGGTGTGCTGAATCCTAGTCTCTGCTGTGCCATCATGACTGTTGAGGCGGGGAGAAGGACGGAAAGGCTGGAGTGTCTGCAAAAGTAAGATTCTAAGGGGTCCAGCACAAATAATGCCCCCTTTTTATTATAAAATCTTTTATTACAAAATCATAAGCATGTAATTCTGTAATATAACAATATCACACTCAAGCACACCATATGACATTGTAGGGGAAATATTCAAATTAAAACTATAAATTATTACACCCATATCATTACCCTACCAACCACACTCAAGCAGGTGTTATTTCTGCAGGACCCTGTATTGATAAAAATGAACACTTCTGTGGTGCTTACCAAATGCAACAGACTGTTCTAAAAATGTACATATATTAACTTCTTAAATTCTTCTAATAACCCTATGAGATAGGTACTTGTATTATCTCCGTTTTCCAGAAGAGGAAACTGAGGCACAGAAAGATGAAGTAACTTGTTCACTGTCACACAGTGAGGTAGTTGTGGAGCTGGGATTCCGGCTCAGGGCACAGGGTACCTGCTTTCAGACCCCATGCTCCTACCTATTACTTGGTACCTCCCATCGAAAATGTGGAAGGTGCTCATAACGTCACTACTAATTATTTATTTGTAGCCTAATCTATTTCTGAATGCTATCCGCAATTTTTTTTTTTGAGACATCTATTTCAGCACCACATAGTAGCAAAGCTATAGGCGATACCTTGACTTCTGAACGTTAGAAACGCTTACTAAAAGGTCTTCAAGTCGATACAAGGTAGAAAAATCCACATACATGTTGGGAAACTTGAAGCCTAGGCGGCCTCAGGGCAGGTGAGCGCTCCCTTCCCTCTGGGGAAGATGGTGTTCTCCGCAGTGCGATATCGCAAAGTCGTTCTCAACGCTCAGCTGCTTGCTGAGAAACTGCTGGAACCAGATCTAGTAAGCTTCATGTTACCGTGGTTTGGAGGAGGTGTGCAATTACTGTGATATATTTAGTCTTCAAAAACAGTTAAATTTAAGATAAGCTTTCTTACCAAAACATATGTCGGTATTACTCGTGGTTATTTGCGTCATGTTCCGGAGTAAAGTCACACACATATTTATTCTGTTGAGTAAAGCCAACATCCAACCCAGTTGATGGTTTGTGGACAGGTCTGACTAGGGGTTCCGGGGCAGGGTTCACTTTCTTGCAAAGGAGTCAAAAGAGCCGCAATTGCCTCTGCTGCCCTCTAGAGGCGCGTCAGACCCAAGCAACTCGTCTGTGAACCTTCCCTGCAAAGTGCCTGGAGATGCCACCCTTATTCTCCCTTGAATCTCCAATAAATGCCATTTGTCAAAACGTGATGAGGTGAAGACACTCTGAACTTCTAAAACTAATAATGGGGCTTAATTAAAATTCTAAGGCAGGCCCTTGGTAGTGACTCCGTACTCAGAGAAGATATAAGTCCTGTCCTGTGTTTCTTGCCCCCTCCCTCGAATCTCAGACAGTAGATAGAAATTAGTCAAGGTTGTTTTAAAACTGTAAATAGAGCTAACGCAAAGCATTTGCCAAAATCCATGTACTAATCTATTTAATTTGTGGCTCAGTTGGTTGGGCATCATCCCACAAAGCTAAAGGTCGTGGATTCGATTCCCCATCAGGGATTGTGCTTGGGTTGCAGGTTTGGGCTCCTCCTGGTTGGCGCTAGGAGAGGCAACTTATGGATGTTTCTCTCCCCCTCTTTTCCCCTTCCTTGCCCTTCCTCTAAAAATAAATAAATAAAATCTTTAAAATAAATAAATAACAGATGTGTAGCACCATCATCTCCATCTTACAAAGAGGGACACTGAGGCAAAAACTTACTAAATATTTCTCATAGTACATGAGTTGACAGAGCTGGATTTTGAACCTGGCTTTGTCTGGCTGCATGGACTAGACTTGTAACCACTTCACTGTACTGCATCTTTTATAGCTGTTAAAGCATGCATCAGAAGTCTAATTTTAGGATAGAGGTTTGCTAAAAAATTTTAACCTGAATCTAGAGGAAATAATTGACCCGGACACTTTACGTGACATGACAGACAGAAAAGAAGGAAGAGGGGAGAGGAAGGAGGAGGAGGAAGAGGCAGAAGGAGAGAGGAAGGAGGAACTATTCTGGAGACATGGCAACAAAATAGGATGCATGGTCCACTGTTATATCCTAAATATAAAAAACACAACTATAAACAACATTAGTGGGAAACTGAGGAAATTTCAATGTGGACTATATTGGATAATAACATATTAATGTTAAATTTCTTAGTATGATCCTTTTACTGTAGTGATATAGGAGTATGTCATTCTTAAGTGATACTTGAGGTATTTAGGGGTGAAATGTCATGACATCATCAATATAGTATCAGGGAAAAAACAAAATATATACATGAGAAACAAAGAAAGGAGGTATGGCAAAATGTTAAAAATTGGCAACAAAAGGTATAGTTAAATGCTGTTTTAAAAAAACTTTTTTAAACCATTTAAAAAACTTTTTATAGGGTTGAAATTTTTAGAGTAAAAATTATAGGAGAAATAAACTCCATCTCAAAGTAAGAGCCAGGCAAGTATGTAGCTAACATACCTGCCTGGGCCGCCTGGAAAGGACACATGAGAGAAGTGTGCTGGGGCTGGAAGCCACCGGCAAGATTTTAAATCCGTAGACAGGTGTTCTCTGTAGGTGTATGAGATGTTAAAGCTTATTTATTCATGTTTCCCCATTAGTAATAGGTTTTACACCATCGGTGTGAATTTTCAAAAAATGTTCACATTTCCATCCAATGGAAAATAAATAATGCAAAATTATAAAGCCCTTTGTAAAACCAAAACAGGTTTAATTTCAGCCTTAGAGTTATTCCATTTTTGTCATCAACAAACAAGGCATATAGAGTGAGGCACATAGAATAGTTTACTTTTCCTATTTATTGATTTATTCAGAAATAAATGTTCCAGGCACGAATCAAGCTGTTTGAGGTACACAAGTACACAAACCAAGATCCCTGCAAGCATGGTGCTTATCTTCTGGTGGGAGAGGGGACAATAAGCATGACAACAAGTGCAGAGAACGTTAGAAAGTGATCATTGCCAAGAAAAGTAGAAAAATAGAGCAGCATGGCAGGAAATTGGGACAGGGGGATATGGAGAAGAGGGTTTGAGATTTTAAATAGGATTCCCATAGGTTTTATTCAAACATGACCTCATGACCTCTGGAAGGGAAGTGGAAGAGAACAGTGAAGAAAGTCCCTGAGGTAAGGCCACACCCAGTATGGCTGGAGCCCAGTGATCAGAGGGGAAAGAATAGAGGATGTGAAGTCAGAGAGAACTTTAGAGGGCCAGTTCATAGAGTTACAGCGAAGGTGCTGGTATTTATTTATTTACTTATATGTATCTTGGTGCACAATACTGTATTTTTTTTTAAGATCTTATTTATTTTTTAGAGGGTGGGGAGAAAGAGAGGGAGAGAAACATCAGTGTATGAGACATCAATCAGTTGCTTCTTTCACACCCCCAACTGGGGGCCTAGCCCACAACCCAGGCATGTGTCCTGATAGGGAATCGAACTAGCGACCTTTTGGTTTGCAGGCCGATGCTCAGTCCACTGAGCCATACCAGCCAGGGCAAGGTATTGGTTTTTATGTTGAGTGAAAATAGGAAACCACTGATGATTTTGCGTGGAAGAGTGACATGATATGACAATATGTGAAAAGATCAATATTTTGGGGAGACAAAGCTGGGAGGAGGGTCCCCAGTTAGGCTATTCCAATAACTCGAGCAAGAGATGACAGTGACAGAGCAAATGTCAGTAGAATTGTTGGTGGAGAGATGTGATCAGATTCTGGATGTGTTTTGACAGTAGAGCCAGCAGGAAGGACTGATTGATCAATTAGCTGTGTTTGAGAAAAAGAGATGCATCAATGATGACTCAGTGTTTTGTCCTGAGCAACTGGAAAAATGAAGTCTTCCACTCAGAGAGGGAAAATTAGGGAAAGCAGATTTTGAGGGGAAACACCAGGAGTTGAGCTTTGGACATGAAGAGTTTGAACTGTTAGACATTCAGAAGGAGATGTCATAAAGGTAGTTGGATATAGAAGTCGGGGTTAAACAGAGGTCATATCTGGATATTTAAAACTGATGATAATTGGTATACAGATGGTATCTAAAACCATGAACCTGGGTAGAATCACCAAGACAGTGAGTGTGGACAGAGGAAAAAAGAATATTAAGAACTGTGTCCTGGGCAATTTTCTGTTTTATGTTTATTATATTTATGTTTCTCATTTTGTTTAGAAAACTATTACACTGCCGAAGACAAAATATGACTTGACAATTATCTAAATCACTGAAGATTATGAATTAAATAAATTTACAAAGTATATTAATTTTTTGCAATTATCTGGTTTGATTTTTTCTACAAATGTCTGCATTATTTAGACACTAGAACAGCTACAATTTAGGCTGCCTCATCCTAGTGTTATTTAATAATAAGTTAATCTTTAGGACAGTAAAGTTAAAAAATGCTTTCACGTAATTCTCTAGGTGGGGTGATCCTCATCTGTTTTAATTTTGGAATTAAAGTAAGATGATCTGTTGGAATATGATTATTCTTTCCTCTTTTCCTGATGCTTATGACTCGACAGTTCTCACTTTGGTGATATACTAAATGGCTTTAAAAGTTGTGCCCATAGAACTACAAATCAAGGAGAGAAAGTGGAGAAAATGCTGTCTCTAGGCAAATATATGTAAATATATTTGGCATTTTACCTAATAAAGACAATTGGTGAAGATAAGGAGTTCACTCAACAGCAAATAAGCCTATGTTATAAAGGCATTGTATCAATAAGATTTGAATGTTAATGTCAGATCAATTTTAACATTCTTTTACGGTTAATTGCAGGAGCATCATTTTCATAATGAATTACCTAATTGTGGAAGGCAATCTAGATGATATAGGCATGTGATGAGATTTATCAGTAAAGAAAAACCCAATTTAATCCAGCTTTAAAAATAAAGGAATTCATTGACTCATATAATGGAAAACACAGAGGTAGCCAGGCTTCCGGGTTTGTTTAGCAAGAATCTAGTGTTGTTTTTCCTGCCTCTCTGCCCTGCCGTCCAATGTGTTGTCTTCAACCCAAAACCGGCTTTCTTTGCAGGCCTAGAGGGGCTGCCAAAGGTAGCTGGGCTATTTGCTTTCTTGAAAATTGCCCAGGAGAAAGAACACCTTCCTCAATTATCAGGCAAGTGCTCTGAGCATAGTGCCAATCCTTGGGGCCAGCAGAATGCCATGTGCCTCAGTCTTTGGGCCTCAGTCACTGAATCCCTGTGACAAAGGGAGTGGGACTTCCGAGGTGTTCTAGATCTTTGGAGATGTCAGTGCGCTAATGCCCTTTGAGGCACATGGCTGCTACACGGTGGGCGTGGGGTGGTGCGGTTGTCAGGAGATGGATGGTTATCAGAGGTCTCCGTGGGCTCGAACCATCCCGGTGATCCACCTCGAGTGACGCTCTACTCCAGTTTATTGTTGACACTTAGCTTCCTAATCTTGACTGTCTTTCTCTCTCAGGGCCTTTCTTCATTTGGTAGTGACAGAAAACCACCTATATCTAGTTTTGAAAAAATTTTAACTGAAACTAGGGAGATGTGGACAAGAGAAAAACATTTACCTTTTTAAATTACTAGCGAATATAAAAGTTAATGCTTTGTTGTATCTCTAGAGAATATCTTTTTGACCAGAGTGGGTAGCAGACGACATATACATATACATTGTTTTTGTATGAACACTTCTCTGTCACTGATGGCATTCCAACAAATTTTTATGATAGAAGCTTTTCTCTAACACTTGCGAGTTCCATCATATATGTGATTCTAAGAAAGGCATTGCATTTACATCATAGTTTAATGATGGAGGGTTTCAGCTGACTGATGATTCCAACATTTGCTATTACCACAGCTTTCCCCTAAAACCATTCTAAAATGAAAGCAAAGGGGTTTTGAAGAGCATAAACCCTCAGGGACAGGACTAACATGAGAGGAGATAAAAGCAAAATATTGGGAGTTGGAAAGGCAATAGACAAGTACCAGGCCGTGAATATGGAAAGCTTACAGTGAAAAACGCACAGAAGCAACCAATTTTGAACCCGTAAACCTCCAAGGACTCTGGGACGGCCAGTACAAGGTATCTTTGAAAGTGAAGGTGTAGATGGGGCTGAGAACGGGATCATTTGTGTGCTGTCAAAAAATCAGTTATGCCCCACGTAGGTAGTCGCATGCCATGCAGGTGGGCAGATGTCCCCCCTTTCCATTCCTCCACACCATAATTTAAAAAGAGGCAATTTCTTTTCTGGAGAGGCGAACCAGAAGATCTCTGGGCTGCCAGGCACCAGCACAGCTGAGGGTGGCGGTAACCTCCTAAAAACAGGATGGTCAGGGCAGTCGTAATAAAAGGGGAGAACCTCAACTCGACCCCTTTCCAGGCTCCCCACATGCCAGAAGCCAGGCAGGAGACTGGATGTCCCTTCTCTGAGAAGTCTGACTAGCCCAAGACTGTAGACCTGAAAGCACTGGCAGTCCAGGATGCAGTAATGAAACGGCTGAGAGAAATCACCTTAAAATGAAGTCCATCACTCATGAAATGCCACCCCCTCACAACTTCCAATCAGCTTTTTAGTTCTCCTTTTCAAAGGGTGAGTAGGGAAACCTCTAATAAGAAAAGCAGACCAAACAACAGAAAAAGAAATTTGGAAGAAATAGAAACTGTGTGCAGAGAAGAAAACTGTGAGAAAAAAACTAGCTTCAGAAATACAAGAAAGGTTATTACATCTGTGAAACAAGAACATGATGCTATTAAAAAAAAGAACATCCAGAGATTCTATAAGAACACTTGAAATTAAAGTATGATTAAACATTTTTTAAATGAAGGAGAAAGATAAAATAGGGAAAAATGTCAATGAAGTAGAACAATTTGAAGAGATAGAAAATAGATTAAATTAATTTAAAACACGTTAAATGGATTTTAAAAATTTAGAGAATCTGTCCAGAAATTCCCATATTTAAATAATAGGAGTTTCAGAAACAAAAAGTAGACAAACGCAAAGGATAGAAATTGCCAGAGAAACAATTCATGAAAATTTCCTCATTATGAATTGATTGAATGAACACACCAATAGAATAGCATACCAGATAAAAACAGATCTATGAGAGATCACCATAACAATTTTAACACACTAGAAATAAAGAAAACATTATAAAGTTTCCAGGGGAAGGGGAGTTGAGACAAGTCACATACATAGAAGGTCAGAATGATATTTGAGTCAGCAATAACAACATGGGAAGTTAGAAGAAATGGGAATAATGTCTTAAAAATTCTGAGGGTAAATGATTTCCAACCTGGAATTTTATATCCTGCCAAAGTATCAGTCAGAGTAGATATTTTCTGACATGAGAGATATCAAAAGATATGACTGTTGTGAACCCTTTCCCAGAATTAACTAGAGGATGTGGTATTTCAAAGCAGGGAAATAAATCAAGGGGGATGACATGGTGTCTCAGACATTTACCCAGGAAGAAAGGAATTTCCTAGGATGCTAATAAAGGAAGATCATAGGACATAAAAAGTAAATATTAAGCATAACATATTACATCCACGTTGTTGACTTTAAGATTCTATAATTATAAAATGAGCTATTATTTTATGTACAACTAAGAAAGAAAAATCTCTGCAATCAAATCATGACACATTTACTTAATGTTAGTCCTGTGTGATGTATGAACCGATCATATCAGTCCTGTTGCTCTGAAATTTCTTTTCTTTTTAATGAGGGATTTGGCGTATTTCCTGGTCTTCAGTTGCATTGCTGTGATAAGGAATCCTTTCCATATTCTTATTAACCAACATAATATAGTTTCCCTACTCATGGGTATCTTTTTTCTTAGATCTCACACAAAACATTTGCTTCTGCTTTGCTAGAAAATATTGAATTGCTATCATTCCTCCAATGACAAATATTTGCTTTACTAGTAATAAATTTATATGCCACTACTCTGTTGGGTTTTTTTTTTTTTGGTCTTTCTATGTATACAATAACTATTTGTTTTAATGCCAATTCACAGTGTAATCTTTCTGGAGCTATTTTCTATGGCAGTTACCCTCAGTATGTATAGTGCTTATCATGTATGAATTCAACTGAAGTGATGACACCATCAATAGCTGTGACCAAACTTGTGCATATACACTGACAACAATACTACAACAGCTGTCTGGTAAACCACGATTGAAAAACACATCCAAATTTAAGAGATGTTAAAATGTGAGAAAAAATAATTACTGAATAATGTAGCTCATCTATGGCTAGGATAAACATAGTAATAATAATATAAACAGTGAATGTGAACCAATCAAAAATTAAAACATAGCTATATTAGAGGAATAGAGAGGAAAAGTCTACACAGAGTCCGGCAGAAGTGACACCTGCTAGAGTGTGGTTGGTAGGGTAGTAATACAGGTGTAATGGTTTATAGTTTTATTTGAATATTTCCCCTAAAATGTCATATGGTGTGCTTGAGTGTGATATGGTTACATTACAGAATTACGTGCTCATCATCTTTGTAATGAAAGGTTTTGTAATAAAAGAGGGGTGTTACTTGTGCCGGGCCCTGTATACTAATTCATGACAATATAGATGATGGTGCCACAGTGCTGAAGAAAAGCTAAACACTTACTTTTCATGGTAAGAGGGCAATTGTTAATACCTAATCTCAAAAATTCATGATGTAAAAGTAAACATGTTATTGAAAGATAATATTAACATGCACATATATTAAATAACTAAAAAAATTGAGAGAAGTTGTCTCTGAATAACAGTTCTGAGGCCAGAGGACTCTTTATTTTTTTCAAATAAGGTTTTGAGCTATTTGCAATTTTAGGCCATGCATACACAACTTTGCTAAATATAAAATTTACGTTTGAAATAAGCCAATGCCAACACAAAGGTGGTTCACGTAATTATCCATTCTTCATAAACTATATGAAGACTTTTAAACTCTTTTCTTTTAAAAGTCTCAGCTGATGTTGTAAAGCCCTCAGGAATAATCTTCTAACAGGAGACATAATGCCCCAGACCCGACAGAAAGTGCATCATAGGTCTGTGGCTCTTACGGGGTAATTTGTTGCACTGAACTGAGGAAGAGATCTGTGCTGTTACTGGAAGCGAATTTTTATATTTTCGTTCAAGTATCATCTTCCCCAAATATGTAGCCATGAAAAACTTTCTCCCTCTAAATATCTTATTAATGTTGGCATTTATAGCTAGAATTCTTTCCACTTCTCTGCGTGTTAGCAGTCATGGCTGACTGGGCCGTTAGCCATCCCCAAAGTGTCCTCCTTCATCCAGTTTGCAGATCAACCTCCATACCTTTCACTTCATTACCTCTGTGGGTTCCCCTTCCTCTTGCTCACATCCGAGGTTGGTTGTAAGCTGGCGAATCAGATTTCTTAGTCAAGAGGCAGTAGCTCCCATTTCTTAATTAGTCCGAGCCCTCTTCAAGCGTCTTTCAGGGTAACCTGATTTACTGTGAAGGCTGCTGGAGCAGGAGTCAGGAGACTGGATTCTTATACCCGCTGGGTTACCTGAGTGTCTCACTCCTGGTACCACGTGTTAATGGAAAGGTTTAGAACAGGAGCTCTCTCAGGCATCTTACACTTACACTTTTGTATGATTCCGGGCATATGTATTTATCTAAATGCTTCATTGCTAGGTTAAATCACAGTATAAACTCATTGTGGTTTTTTTTTAAAGATTTTATTTATTTATTTTTAGAGAGAAGATAAGGGAAGGAGAAGGAGAGGGAGAGAAACATCCATGTGTGGTTGCCTCTTGTGCTCCCATCCCCCTACTGGGGACCTGGCCTGCAACCCAGGCATGTGTCCTGACTGGGGAATTGAACCTGTGACCCTTTGGTGTGCAGGCTGGTGCTCAATCCACTGAGCTACACCAGCCAGGGCAAGAGCACCTACAACTTTTTAAAGCAAAAAACAATATTAATGTTACATTCCATTCTGGTAATGTACACATAGGTGATATTCGAGGGATAAATTCTTCTTAACCAGGTGAAGCACACTTTTGGGTAAATGGGGCATATATTCTATTTTTCTAAATATTGCTTCTAGGCAAATGAATTACTTTAAATATTAATCCATTGGACTTTGTCCTGTTTCAACTATCACTGCTTGTTTTATGTACCCTGTCATGTCATCAGCTAAGGCAGAAGCTGACTTAGCAAAATTAGATGAATAGCTACTTTGAAAACATGTCATCTATATACAATTAATTAAAACATTTAAAACTATCCTGAAAACAATATCAGACTATAACCAAAAAATGGTTAGTAGATACATATTATGCACCATCTAAGAAAAATGTCCTCTGTTCAGTTTCTGTATTTAAGGAAAACAGCAGTAAACATTGCCTATAATGAGAGTTGTGTGAGATCACGAAGGCCTAAAATAACAAAGGCAGACTACACTGTGCTCGCTTTGTTTGTGAAGTCCAGGCAGTACGACCTTTGTGCTACTAGGGGGAGCTGACCTACAGTTAGAGGACAACTAGCGTTTGCTTTCTCAGTTCCACCACCTCTGGCAAATGCTCCAGAAGGGGGAATCAGATAAACAATGAGTTTCATTCCTATCACCAGGACAAGTCACATGGTATGGCAACTCTGTGTTCAAGCAATTGCACATTATTAATTATTTAAAGCCCTTAAATTGTTCAAGTTACTACCTTGATGGTTTTCAGCTATCTGAGGATTGTTCTTTTCAAATTCATGTGTCTGGATCCCACCCTTTGAAATTTGGCTCAATCTGTTTGTAATCTATATTTTTTTGAAAACTACACTAAATACTGGTTCTAATATCAATCAAAGATTATTAAAAAAACCTGTTATTATGACAATTAAACCCTTTAATGAAATATTCCTGACACACCCATTTATCTTAAAACCTACCTGAGTTTTAGACCATTACTTATGGTCTTTGGGATGGAAATCTTAGCGATACTCCCTGGTAGCTTAGCATGCCATGCTCTGCTTGTTTCTACAACATTTCACTCAAGGAAAATAACTGGTATAGGCTACTTTAATCATCTTTATTATTTTTCTTTTTAAGGAGGTTTTACTGAATTGGTTATTCCATAGTCCTCAAAATATGAAGAGCAGGGAGATCTCTAGGTCCTAAAACATGGCATTTGAAAAAATAGGTAACAAATTATGTTACCACCACTTTTCAGCATCTCATTTCTCCTTTTGACCATCCCCCATAGGATCGATATCCATGATATGTGGTCATTTCCCAAAGATAATGTAATTTCAGAACCTCACAATTTTTTGTAGATAAAAGATAAAAATCTATCTTTCTAGATCCCCTCAACCGAGTTCATTCCTGGTTCTTATCTAGTACAGTATGTAAAAAAAGTCCAGAGGAAATGCAAGTTACAAATAGATTTCTTCTTTGTGTCCCCTCCCCTGTTTTCCCCTGTTTTCTATTATTATTGACAAAAGATAATAGAGGTGTGAGTGATCAGAGTGAGGACGGGGGGCAAAAATTGGGAGGCTTCGACATACCTTGTTCAGCAGGAAATATTCTAAACAAAATCGCCTCCCCCGCGGCTCTTGGTGCATCACATGTTTTTGACACAGATGGGAGGCTACAGATGAAACTAGTTCCACATGCAGTGAGCAACCGCAAAGGGACTTTGAAACATGGCTGGGCTGCCTTGGAACGTGCTGCCTTCATGGTGGAGCTACTCAGCAGGGCCCTCCGTGGTCCTCTGATTGACAACCTGCGAGTCTTCTTTCCGTTTTCGCTTCCAGGCCTGCACAGAGTCCCAGACTCCAGGCCCCAAATCACCTTCACAGGCTTTAGAAACCAAAGTCTTTCTTGGGTTAGATTTTATCCCGTCTTTTCCCAGATACATTCTTTAATGCACACACACATGCACACGCTTTACTTTGCAACGAACATGATGAAGGGGAGAGAAAGAAAGGCGAAGGCTCGAAAAGAACAGACAGATCCTGTCTTTTATGTCAAGTCTCTTTGCTTCTATGGTTCATGGGACTTTGGTTTTGGAGTCTCAGCCCAATTTGAACATTCAAGCTGCCTATTACTGGTGGAAAAGGGGGGGAAGAAAGAGCCGCTTCCCTGTCTCTTTGCCTTAATCTACTGTTCACGTGGAAGAGTGTGTGGTGACCCACACCTCGCTGACATGCCAGCGTGCAGCCGCAGGACGAGGGACGTTTGATTTATAAATGGAATGTATAATAGGCACGATGCCTTCTGAGCCGAACGTTCATGGAAAATCACATGCCGCTCACATGAGGGACCAAGATCTTTTTTTATTATTTTAATGAATTGAGTTTTGTCAGTGCACCAGGGAGATAAGAAGATACCTGCCAATAACCCTCTGATTGTGTCCTCGGCCAATTGGTGGTACTCCTCTCGTCAACTGAGTTTGTGTGTTAAGTCAAGGTTTAGCTTTGGATTTGAAGCTCTCGCTCAAACAGTCACAGGCGCTCCGACGGTGGAAACCATCACATAATTCTCTTTGTTTCTTTAGAGAGCAAGGGGTTGGTTAAAAAAAAAAATCCATTTTGGGAAGACTCGGTCTGAAGATAATGATAGTGAAGATGAGAAAAGACAGCAGGTTGTAAGTTCTGGCCTAAGTTTGGAAAGGGGGGGGGAAGGTTGAAAAGGTAATAAACTAGAGCAAGGCCAACAGATCAACCAACACGAGAAAAACCAACAGGTAACAAGGGGCCTCTGGAGCTTCTGAAGAATAGAGATCAGTAGGAAAGCATTTTGAATGAGAAATAAAATGCTCCTTCCTGTCAGGGAGAAAGGGGGGTGGTGTACAGTGCTTGAGAAATGGGAAAAAATGCAATTAAAACCCAGAAATGAATAAAGATCAGGTGAGAGAGGATGTCACCCTGTGGCCTTTGGAACTGTGTTTCTGCTGCCTCCCAACATTATTTTTTTCCTGGAACAAAGGAACAATGTTGTGGAAAAGTGGGTGCCAGATACTTTAGGAAAATGAGACACAGTGAAGCGGATAAGGAGACAAAAACAATTGCAGTCATAGGCAGCAAACTGAAGGCAGCTGAGGCCTGAGACAAAAGGCGAAATTCAGAGCCAGCAAGATGACCGAGCCATGGGAAGGAAGGAGGGGAAGATGATTCACAATAACGTTTGAAAGACATTGGTTTGAATATTTATTAGCGTGTCGCACACTGCTTGGCCTGGGGGAACTGCCTTTGTTCAGCGAACTGTTCCCCAGTTTTAAGGCAATAAACAGGAAAAGAGCTTGAAAGATGGCCACGGATGCATGGTCTATGGTGTTCGAGAGTGAACCTGAGATAGGACTTTGGCCCTGAGAGGCTGGTGGAATGGAGGCTTTGTCACAGAGAAAGATCGCCTCTCCCCAAATTCATACTGTAAGAGGAAATGCGTGACTGAAATGCTACAAAAAGGATTCCTTGTCATGGGACTAAAGTTTCCACCGCATCCTAGTCTGGGCTAATTTCATTTATATTTAATTCATCCTGGATACGGGCAAGAATAAAGGAGTGAGTCGGGTCAACTGGAGGATAAAGGGGCCCAGAGCCCGTAAGGAATTCACCTTTGCGGAGCCTCACGTCTGTATTGGTATCTACGTTCTTTCACATAAACAGCCACGTCAGAGGTACTTTTAAGTGAGATTTATGGCGCATCGATCTGAGAAATTTTCCCAGAAATTAGGACGGAGGGATAATTTGTCAGAGAGGTTGATCATCATCCTTTAGGATGCTATGCTGTTCTCAGAACACTAGTGATACTCTCCAACTGTGGAATCCCTAATGCTTCATTGCTGAGCATTATAGCTCAGCCAGCATCGGGCATTTTTCTTCTATCAATTGTTCTTAATAATAAAATGCATTTTCCCCAAGCCATTACAGGGTCCACTTATATGACTAGTCAGTCGGTGTTTATTCTGGCAATAAGAAATCACTCATAACTGTGGAGCTGCTCCTTAAGCATTTATTAGTAAAATTCTGCCCCAAAGGGGAAACAAGAGAATCTAAATATAAATTTAAAAAACTCAAAAGTTAGTTTCCTGCAGAGTTGAGACATCATGCCAAATGGGAGGAAAGATTAGGAGACTGAGAAAGAAACTAGAACAGAATTGCCTGAGGCATCACTGAGCCCCTGAGTTGGCTGGCAGTTTTTGTGTGTAGTTAGTGGGAAATGAGCGCCCTATCTAACCTTCCAGAGCACTCTATCAGGGAGTAAATGCGCCCGCGCTGGCACAGGAATGGGAAAGGAACTTGGTGTTGTCCTGCTTAATACCCAAAGCAACGTAGCTTCCACTGTAGAGCCTGGGTGCCCAGTCGAAATGGGTGGTTGGGAAACAACACCCGCCCAGGGCATTGACTTGCTGTTGGGAAGGAGATGCAGGTTTAGAATCTCAACACGTAAAGGCCGTTGGTACCTTATGTCCACTGCAGATGGGAGGCAGGACGGCCTGGGGAAGCAGAAACCCACATTCTCTTCATTTGCCCTCCTGTCCCTTAATGAGCAAGCGTATTGAAATGGTCGGCTGAGAGAGGAGACAGCGGTGGTTTCTGGATGGGTTGTTCAGCCAACATACACCAGTTATTCCTCTGTCTTCCCAAGTTGGTGGCATGGAACCCTTAGGTGGCTCCCTCACACGTTAAAACACTTCCCACAATTTCCTGAAGAGAAAAACCAGTGTAAGAGTGTTTATTTTACATAGAATTCCAGGGTCCAAGGGGAGAGAAATCCTAATTACATGTTATATCTCTATAACACTCATAGTTTGCCAATGTTAATATGTGTTAACTTACTTAATTATCAGAGGATGATTATTGTCTTGACTAGGTAAGGTGACTGAGGACAAAGCTCCCATCTTGTTTGTCTTGAATCACTGCCTAATACCGAGCAGAACCCAGGATAAATGTTTATTGAATAATGAAAAATATTTATTTAGCTTTGAAAGAGATTTAAATGTCTGAATAATTCATTTAGTTTCTAGGTTTCTCAGGTAAGAAATAAGATGTGTGGACTAGATCTGTCCACATTAGCTGGATATCAGAACCACTCTGGGCTTTTTAAAGGAGCACGTTTTCAGGCCCCAGCTCAGTCTACGTAAGCAGAATCTCTAGCCGTGGGTCCAGCAAAAGCACACTGAGAACAGATAAACAAGGTGAGCTCTGCAGACCCTTCCATCTTTAAGATTCTCTGAAATAAAAGGCTCCTAAGTACTTAAAGTGTTTTTCATTAACTCGCTGATGAATAGCTAAGTAAGGACAGAGGGGTTTCAAGACTGTGTGTAAGAAGTAAAGGCAATACGTCTTGCAATGATCATGTAAGGCCAAAAAAAAAAAAAAAAAAAAAAAGCATGCCGAGTTTACAATACTGTTTTAGATACTTTCCAGAAGAAACTATGCTTATTGTTGTGAACCCTTGTACTTACGTAGTGTGTTGTCAATGACTTCACCTCATTATCTTCTGTGGTCTTTGACAATAATCAGCCCCCACCGCCACCGCCATTACGTTGGCCTTCTGAGGCCCATACTGACAGGTCGGCGAGGAGAGAGTGAGGGAGTAAGTCCACTGAGAGGGAAGAACAATAGGAGGTGGCATGTTTGGCCCTTTTAATCATTTACAGGATATTTGTAATGTTAGTCAGCTAGCTCCTGGCAGTTTAGGAGTCCGTAGTTGTCTGTCTTGCTTGGATGAGCTATGCTTACACAGTTTCTTTCTTGCCACGGTTGATAATTAGATGGTGACTTCTGTCCTTCTTAAACAAGGAAATTTGGGGTCACATTAGATTGTTTTCACCACAGGAACACTGCTGGGCCTTTGGGGCAGTTGTGGCAGCTGTAGGGCAAGATTCAGGACAGGGCCTGATAAAGCCCCGTGGGATGGAAATACTTAATGAAGGACTTAAAAGAATCTAAAATGGAAATGTCAGTGTTTGATTTCTTTTTTGTAATAAATGGGGTATGGACCATTTTGGATTTAAGACCACATTAAATAAACAATAAAGACTAGAAAGGAGTCACAGCCAAAAAGACAGGACGCTTAGTTTTTATGTCGCTGATGGCAGTCAGGTGAGAATGTTTCTGAGGTAAAGATGGAGATTTGAGGGGATATTCCCAGAGGCAATTAGTTGGACCTTGTCTTACTCAACAATGGTGTGTGTGTGTGCACATGTGTATTTGGGGGCAGGAGGTGACTTGAGGAGAGAGGGTGATCACACTTGCTTAGCTTCGAAGGAGGAAAGGGCTATAAAATCATTTTGGCTAAATGAACCCAAGAAAAATTCTCAGTCAGGCAGCCCCGAGGCAGCTGAAATAAGCTGTTTTCTCTGGAGATTTGGTTTTCAATCGGAAGCCTTCTAAGAGCCACAGGCTGTGGGAGGGAGACTTTTGCCTCCTGGAGGTCGGAGAGGCAGCCATGACTGCAAGGGAGCAATGTTCTTTCTGGAAGAACACTCTTGGAGGAGAAAGTTAAATTCATGAGACAACTTTTGAGTTGTAATTAGCACATATGCAATTACAACCATATGAAAATATCTATGTCTATTCTAACAAAAAGGGGGACATTTAGAGTGGCATAACAATTTCGAATTTCCTTTGTGTGAAAAATTTTAAATTCTTAAAAAAAAGAAAATACACCTTGGCCAGGTAGCTCAGTTGGTTAGAGTCTGGTCCCAATAAGCCAAGGTTGTGGGTTCGATCCCCAATCAGGGCATATACAGGAATCAACCAATGATGAAAAATCAATGTCGCTCTCTCTCTCTCTCTCTCCCTCTCTCCCCCTCTCTCTCTTCCTTCCTCTCTCTTTCTCTGAAAAAGAAAAAGAAAAAGAACATTAAGAACCGATGTGTCAGGAGTTAGTTTATTTAACAAATATTGATTGAGGACCTGTTGTGCACCAGCAAAGAAGCTCCCTTGTTCTCTTCCACCTGGGCAGTAATATGAGCTTCTTCTCCCCCGTGAGCCCTCAGCCTTGACCACCCAGACCCTCGAGACACGTGCCGCTGCCACAGCCAAGGCCCAAAGACACGTCCACAGCCCTCTTCCTGCACTCTTCCTTGTAGGGTTTAGGAGTTAGGTCTGAATGAACTGAAGGAACACCACAAGTAACTGCTATAGATACATTTTTCTCCCACACTGTCCTCGGAAAAACTCATCTTTTTGAATGTAAAGTATCAGCTTGCTTACCTTCAGGAAATAACAACAGTCATAATTCTTCCCCTCGGACGTCTCTTTGCATAACTGTCAGGCTCCCTCCCTGGGCACCAGTGCTCTGATTCCCCTCACAGAGAGCTGTCGCCTCGGGAGGCGTGTTTTCCCTCCCGTGACACCCAAGGCAGACAGAGGTCAGTCCAAATGCGAAGTCACGTGAGCCACAAAGTGGAAGGGACTCTGAATAGTTCACCTTCTGCACCAGCCTCTGCACACACACACTTTCCTTGAAATTGATGAGGCTTTAGTGTCTGTGGTAAAGATTTTGATTTCTAGGGTTCAGTCTTATAGAAGGTGGCAAACTTTAAGACATGGCATGACATTAAAAAAGTATGCTGGGGCTGTGTCTGAAATATTTCTCCAAGTAGTTAGACCACCTGCAGCAAATCACCTGGAAGAGTTGATTTTAGACTCAGTTTCTATTTAAAATTATTTTAAAATCTACCTAAGAGAGTTTTAGAGGTATAAAATAAGACTTCTGGAGGTTTGGGGTTGCAATTACACCATGGGAACCTCATTCTGAGTAACCTGGTGGACACTGACATTCAGACATGGGAAGGTTACCTATGTGACTGATGACATCCGTCGTCCACTCCCAGGAAGCCGCAGATCAGCACTCAGAGCTTGTCCTTCCCAAGTTTCCTCCCATACCTTTCCTCGCCCCCCAGCCCCTCCCCGTCCTCTCTCAGGAGTCTCTTGTTCAAATGATCTGATTCTAATTAGAAAATACTTTTCTACAGGTTTATATGTTTTTTGCTTTCCCCTCATCTCCTAGGCTTTTACCAAGTGTCAGAGCAGGAGCTTTAGAGGGCGTTTCTATAAACCACAGAGAAAAGGCCTGACTGTGGGGCAGTCTTCTTCTGCCTGGTCTTCTCACTCTTCTTCCTGCCTGAACAGAGGGTCACAGATGGATGAAACAGACCTGCACGTCACCGTGGAAGGGTCCATCCAGGGAGCTCTCAGGTCACTATACTTGCTGGGTGACGATGTTGATGATGAGGATGATGATGATGGTGACGACGGTTAAGCGTTTATTTGTTGTTAATATCATAGATTGGGCTCAGTTCTTTGGCTCTGGTACTCTACTGTCCAAAATAGCTGCTATAAGTCAGTGATGGTTATTCCTCTCTCAGTATACAGAACATTATCTTATTAGAGATGGAAGGAAGTGATATAATAAATGTAAGACAACATAGTCCTTGTTGGTTTTAAGCTTATGGTACAACTGGTTGGTAATTACATACAGAATATATATTTATATATGAGTATATAATATGTATATACTATACTTTATATTTAATAGTACTATATGCCCCAAATACCATATATATACTACAATATAATTTTATATGTTATATATTATAATATTATAATATAATTCTATGGGGTGAATTATACATACTATATATAATTCTACATATACCAAATATATTATATTTTTGGACAGTTTGATAGAAAGCTGGAGTAGAAGTTCATTGAAGAATATTTATGAATGAATGATAATAAATGCAATCTCTATAAATAATGATTGTCTGGAGGAAAACACAAAGAAAGAATTCACACCATTTCGATTCAAGGAACTAGCTGAATTGAATAAATTAGCCTATTAATATTATAGCATCATAAAACAGAAAGTGCTCAGTAAATATTTGATGACTGACTAAGTGAAAAGTTTGTTTTTGTTTTCCTCATTAAAATGTGTGAATAAACAAAGCTAAAAATATATGGTTTTCCATGCAAGGAAGCCGTGATCACTAAAAATTAATCTGCTTCAAATTTCCACAAATTGTGAGCTACTCTTAAGGACTTAAGGGGCTGTTGACATTAACCAGGATTTCCAGGAAACTGAGATTTGATTCAAATTGAGAGATGTAAGATTTTATGAACCCAAAGATTTAAAAGGCATTAAAATAAATGTTGACTAATCCCTTCAGGAAATCAGTCTAGGATTAGATTATGTTCCTATGGCAAATCAAAACTTCTCAAGAAAATGAATAAATCACTGTACACATATCAACATCTGTGTTTTATCTGGAAAATATAAAGAGAAATACATTTATGTTGATATTTTACTTGTAATTCTTATTTGCAAAATTTACTCAATTTTATTTAAATATAATATCATAGAATAATGCCATGAACACATTGAATATTCTGTTGTTTTTTCAGGGCAGAAATAATGCTTACATCGGAAAATATTTAATCATAGAATGACATAGTTACAAGGATCTTTAAAAACTTTGTAGAGAAAGCCCTCCCCTCCTCGAGAGCAAGGGGAAAACGGGGCTCATGGGTCTCAGCAGAGGTGGTCTAAGTGCAAGGTCCATGCTTATATCTTCTCCACAATCACCGTCTGTGACAGACGGTCTTTGGAAGGGGGAAGCCACTAGCAGACTTACCTCTTAAAAATTTTCCTGATGATGTTAAGTCAACTTTTGCTAAATTTGTGATAGAAGAGAAAGAATTCATTCCTTGACAGAGAAAGCACCAGCTGTTCACTGAAGCTTGAGTGGAGTTTAGGGGTAAAAAAGATCACATCGAGGGATCTGTATAGCTACCAAATGACCTCCAAGCAATAGTGGTGATTACTGAAATGTTTGACTGATTGCTATGGGCTAGGGACTATGTGCTAAGTATTTTAAATGATCTTTATTTTATTTATTTTCAAAAAGCATTATCTCATTTAATCCTCCCAATAACTTTATAACATTTATTATTATTACTATATGTTGTAGATCAGGAAATGGATTCAGACAGGGTGAATGTAACTTACCTATGGTTTCATAGCTGGTAAGCCAGAATTTGAAACCAGGCAGCCTGACTCTGGATCCTTAACCGGGCTTTGAAGGTCCCATGAAGGTGGAAAATTTGCTAGCTGACATCAAGCAGACATTGCAGGTAGCAGTACTCATGAGAGCAGCTCGTGTAGGTACCTCTAGGACTCAATAAAAATCTGCCTTGAAACTATACCTGGGAACCAAACTACCATTTCTCTTCAATCTTAAAGTGAAAAATTCCCACCCCATAAAATACAACAAAAGTTCTTGTGGTATTTTTTTGTTTGTTTGTTTTTTTGGGGTTTTTTTGAGTGATGCTTTTTTTTTTTTAAATGAGATTTCCTTTGTTTGATAATCTTTTTCGTTAACTGGGTTACTTGAAATCTGAAGTTTTCTGGGGAAGGTGCTATAATAACGTGCTTTGTTTCTCAGACTCTGGCTTCAGAACTGCCTTAAACATCTCTTAAAAATGGTTGAGGACCCCCAAAGACCTTTTGTTTAGGTAGGTTAGTTCTACCAACTAATGTTATACATTAAAAGTCTTAAAGTTTTTAAGGACAAGAATACACAAACCCACATACTTTTGCCCTTAGCGTGGCCATCAACACATACCATGGAGCTTCTAGAAAACTCGACTGTATACTACTGAGGAATGAAAGTAAAGAAAGTACATTATGAAGCCAGTTTGGGCTTTGGAGATGCCCCTGGCTATAGTGAGAACACTGCTGCTGGGGTGCAAATTCTGGTTCTGTCACCTATTCATTGGCCAAGTTTACTTAGTGTCACCAAGATTCAGTTTTCTCATCTTAAAATTGTATAACAGTTTCTTTGCAGGTTTAGTGTTAGTATTCAATGAAATAATGTCTATCAATACCATTGCATAGTTCCAGGTAAAGCCCTCAGTACCATTAGCTGTTATCAAATGGGGTTTGTATCTGACTGAGAAGTCCTAGCTCACCGGCATAATTCCATAGTGAAGCAGAGATTATCTGTACCCAGATAATGATCAGTCCTAATGGGGTTCTGTCCATCCTGTTCTTCCATCCCTACAATGTCCACTCATTTTTGAGTAAAGTAATATTGTTTTAATAAAAATTAAAACACCATTTTCTAAAATGACTGTGACTGAGCAGAGAAAGAAGATAACATAATCGTTATTTAATTACTTTTATAATTTCCGAGCATTTTGATTGATTAACGGGGAAGAATGACATATTTTATTGACATCACTTACTTTTCATTCACCAATAAAATATATTTTCACAGAATGGTCTATTCTATAAAGATAGTATTTGTACAAAGGAAAAATTCAACTCAAGAGCTACAAATATGACTAAAGTCAGTATCTCTGACAGATTTTCAAGTGTAAGCTAATGTAACTTATTTCAGGCCTCTTTTATATGCTAACATTCCAATGAAATAGAGAGTTGGGAGTTTGCTGAGACCTGATTTGGTTCAATAATTTAGGAATAGCCACTGCTTGTGGTGTAGTGTATATTTTGTAAGAAAATGCTTTGAAATATATGAAAGAGGTGTGTAGATATAAAATTTATCTTGGTTCTGTGTGTAATTAAGCATAATGCAATAATGTTTGTAATTGAAATCCCCATGAACTCATTTTTCTTATTCTTGCTGTTAATACGGTGTCCACTTCATTTAATTTGGTCACCAAAGAGCTATTTTTTATATATGTTAGGATTGACATATTAGGACCAAAATGTCCTTAGAAACTGAATTGGAGGGAAGAGACAAAGGTCATGAATGCATCTAAATTTTTCCTTTTTTGAGAAAGCTAAAACAAAAAAAGAAGACAAGTCAGACATCTGGAACTTTGTCTCCATGGCAACATCAGCAGTGTGTCAACTACTCACTGCTATGGGGCCTGTCCATGGAAACTGAGGCTCAGCATTGGAGCCTGACACTCCAAGACTTCATTCAGTGAAACACACCAGTCATAGATGGATAAATACTACAGGATTCTACTTACATGAGCAATCTAAAGTAGTTACATTCACAGAATCAAAGAGAGGGATGATGGTGACCAAGGGCTGGAGTGAGGGAATTTGGAGAGTTGCTAATCCATGGGCATAAAACTTTAGGAAAGCAAGGTGAGTAAATTCTAGAAATCTGTGGTAAAACTGTATCTATAGTTAACAATAGATATTGCACTTGTAAACATTTGTTAAGACGGAAAAGTGCTCTTACCACCATAAAAAAAGTGTTTTTAAACTACCCCTTTTGCTGAACATTCCAGATGTATGTACTGTCTCCTGAAAATAAAAGTCATGCAGCCCGATCAACCCTGAGTCCCCCAGCTGCAGGGCTTTCCCTGAGATCTGTGGCCAGGTTTGAATGGCTCAGGAAGACCCTGACCAGTTTCCCTGGCAGGCGTCAGGAGCAGTTTATGTGAAACCCACCACTCCTTGTGAATTGTTGAAGTAGAATATTCATGTGCGATTTGAGAGGACATCTTGTTAGTCTTAAAAGCAAATGGCAATGTTTGCTATTCTCCTACTTGTTTTTTAGAGAAATCTGCAATAGCAGGAAAAACCAGGTTGTGACCCACAGTGAAGAAGGGTCAATAGAGAGCTACTTCAGGCGAAGAGCCTAAAAGGACCCCTGCCAGGTGCTCCAGATGTTTCCTCTCGCCTTGCCTCATCTCTTCAGTTTTATCTGTCTTGCACTCTTGCCAATTTCTTCTACCTAACTGCACACTTCCCCCACCCCTGACCAATACTCTTTGTAATGTCTTTAAATAAGCCAGAGGCTAAGAATTGAGAAAGGACCTGTTGACAGAAGGGTTCACTATACTGCAAGCAGTATCTACTTCTCCACAAGTGTGAAAACACATCCTTATCCGTTCTCAACTCACTGAATGATATTTCCATGCCATCCCCAGAAGGTGTTTGTGTGTCCATGCCAATGGGCTCTCTGAAGCCGTGGAGTAAAGAAAGACTTTTCCCCAGAGGACAGAAGATTATGGATGTTGGAGCCAACCAGACATTTCCCAGGCTCCGGTATTGTGGCTTTAGCCAGCGATGAGCGGATGTTAGCTTCTTCTGACTGCAAGGAAGAAGAGTGCAATGTTCTCACCATCCTGATGTCATCTCCGATTGTTATTTTTGTTGTACTTCTAAATAATAGGATTTCTGGCATAAAGACTTATCTCAGGATTCAGCAGAGTAGTGTTCTGAGATCCCAGGCCCCGATGATGATGGATTTATGTAGGCTGTGATTCTCTGACTAATTTGCTTTGAATGAGGTGAACACTTGGGAAAACCAAAATGTTATTTCCAAGATTTTACATCCTAACTGGAAATACACCAGAAAACATAGAGCAAAAAAAAAAATTTATTTTTCACTTCTCAGTGTCAAAACAGACTTTTCATTTGTCACTTAAATTAATTGAAAAAAAAATAGATTACTCGGTTGCACTTCCTCCTTCTTTACACAAAAATTGCAAGACCTTGAGTACCATCTTTCCCCTTTTTGCTACTGTAAGTGATTTTAAACCTTCCCCATGTGGCTGGAAATGGACTATTTCCACGGCTCCCCACTCTGTGCAACGTGAATATGTAGGTTATTGTTTTTGCTCTCAACATCAGGGGAGAGAGAGCCTTCTCTAGCTTCTCCACACGCATCTATTCAGGAGCCCAGAGCTGACATACATTCAGAGGAGGTCACAGCATGGAAGACCACCTGGAAAGCCAGTCCCAGAAGTGGGATGCCATTCCCTGACCGCCTCCTTCACTCTCGAACAGCAACGTCCTCTCCTCCAAGGAGCACCTGGGATCCTGACTCAACAGACAAGGAGGCTTTGGTAGTGGTGGGGGTGTGGGGGTAGCTTGGTAACCTGTCTAATGAACAGAACCAATTAGTGTGCAAATGGAGAGGTGAATCCATGTCTGGTCAACTGCAACGATCATTCACTCCTTCGCGTACTTCATTATGGCCCAAGGGAGAGGTCATATGGAGAGTCCTGGGGGCTGGCAGTTGGAATAAATGAAGCAAAATCTGTTGAAGGCTTTGGATGAGCTGCTGTAAGAAAATTATCTTTTTTCTAATTTCTCAGCCCCCAAATTTCCTCAGAGAGGCCCCACTTCAGGGGGCTTGTCCTTCCACTCCTGCTCGTTCAGGGACTGTCCCCTATAGGGTCTCAGTGGGGAGCCACTGCATGAGGTTCCTCCACGAGGGGAGGGACAGGCTGCCAGGCGGCAGCAGGCTGACACCCCAGTCAGAGGTCCACACACTCCCCCAGCACTGGTGCTGGTCGCCTGCTCACACACTGTGCCCTTCATCCTGCTCTCTTGGGAGCTTCTTTTTCCATGTAAGCCAGTTTTCCCCCATACCTGTGTATTGGCGAAAAGGAAGAAAAAGATACGATTAAAAACTGGGTCACATTTCCCATTCAGCATGCCTGAAGCACTTAAAGGAAGTTAATATGATTTTTCAGAACTTCATTAGATCTGCACTGGGAAACTGTCCTTTAGTTATTTTATTTCCTTATAAAATAGAATTTTGGAGACAGCAAGTCACACAAACTCTCTAGGCCTCGCAGCTGCCTAAATTTTGAAATGAAGAAGATAACTAACTTAAAGTTTTTAAAATAAGGATCTGCAAAATCCAACTTGTATGAATATGCATATATTTTAAGGCAAGAATGTAGAAGGAACTTGATGATGCAGGCCACAAGCTCTTCAAGGGCAGGGATCCCCGTCTTTAATTTCTTTTGAGTCCTCTAATGCCTGGTGCTTAGCATAGGGCAGGTGTCCGGCAAGCCTTCTTGGCCGTCAAGCCAAGTGCTAAGATGCAGAAGCTTTATTTGTCCACACGAATCTGCGCGGGGGCCTGCCCTGCCAAAAGAAGATAGTGAATTCAAGATTCCATAATTAGACACACAGTGTTGCACCAGGCACTCTGTGTCCCTGCTTGTCGGTGAGTCCCCGTGATGGCATAGTGACAGTTGCCAATCTCTCCGGCGCTCCTGTTCAGCTGATGGGAATGTTAACTTTATTTTTTATTCTTGACAGAGGAAAAACTCATTATTCATGCCCACTGAAGAGGGCTGTCATTTTATAACTCCAGAAAAGAATTTCCCCCCCTTAGTCTGCAAGTAAATAGGTTGGGGGTATAAATGGGAAAACTGAAAAAAGACCAGCCTGTTTGTAAAAGTCAAACAGATGTAGTGTACACAGTCTGAAAAGGGAAACACGCATACACTTGAATCCCGTTTATCGAGTACTCATTATACGTGTCACACATTCTGTGTAGGGTATGTTATCATCCTACTTTATCTTCGCTAAACCCCTATGATAAAAGCAAGTACATTATTGGCCCATTTTAGAGATCAGAGAGTAGATTCAGAGAGATAAATAGCTTTCCCAACATGAAGTAAATGGTGACTGGTGAGCTACCATCTCTGTGACCCCCTGACCTGTTCTCCTCTCCTCTCCCAACCCCCTCCCAGTTTGCACGCAGGGAGGGAGCAGGCACCTGTGTGTTTTGGCGGTTGCATTTCTCCTGCCTTCTTTCTCCCTGTCTGCAGTTTGTGCTGAACAGATAAAAGAGTAGTTTTCTGAAAAACATGTTCTGATTGCTCTTTTTGTAGGGTCCTAGAAGCTGGACACGATTTGTAATTTTTTCTAAGTGACTCCCTCTTCCTGCCCCGTTGCTTTCACTGAAGAAAGGAAAAGAGCCAGGGTTAGGGACGTTAGCAATCTTGAACACAGCCCAGGCCTACAGCTGGGAGTCGCCGTTTCACTCGATCCCCATGACATACCCTGGGAGGCCAGCAGGGCAGCTCGGCTAATCCGCGACGGACGCACAAGGAGGGAAAGCCTGCGTTCTAAAGGACATGCTCAGGGTCACTCGATGGTGAAGAAAACACCAGGCTCAAATCCAGATGGCTGACCCTGCCTGGGATTTTCGAAAATACGGAGGAGTGTGGTTTCAATACTCAGTTCCCAGAGGTTTCTAGGGGATTTGGGCCCGATGACAACCTGACTTTATCCCACTTCCCCGCCATTTCCAACTCTAAGCGTGGTTGTCAGTCCTGACCCAAGCAACTGTGGGGCTGGCAGGCAGCTCAGGGCAACCGAGGCCTTAGGCTCCGTGGGAATGCCAACACCTGGAAGAGGCCCCAAAGAGGACAGGATGAAAGATAACGTGGATAAGGACACCCTCGGCCAAACAGGTGAAGGTCAAACAGAACGATCAACTAGAGGAGCCTGGGAAATATTTGCTGACTACTTACGGGAATTCTAGGATGATTAAAAAAAAAAAAAAAGACTTTCCAACTAAAAACTGTGATTTGTAAACTAAAATACTCAGTACACAATTTGAAGGAGGGAATGAACACGGATTCAAATTAATAATTTCGAAGACCAATGGGAGAAAACAAATCTTAAAGCAAAAAAGAAAAAAAACCAACTTACCACCCCACCCCCACCCCCCAAAAGGAAGAAAATTATGAGGGAAGAGATAAGAGACTTGAAGAATAAGATCCTGGATGGTCAACGTCCTCAGGGGGAGTATAAGAAGGACCAAATAGAAGAGATGGAGGAGAATCACGATAACACAAAGAATTGGAGAGGTTTTTGTTGAGGCTGCTAAAGAAATCTAAGAGGGGACCACGGGTGACAAGCAGCTTGACTAGCTCATGGGGTTCAGACTTGGTCAGATCAGTAATGATGGAGAGGTTATTAATTTGACTTCTTTCTATATATTGAACATTATGTATATGCATATGTATAGTAAGTTTAGAGTCTAAGGTATAAAGAGACACCTTTGGGGAGAAATATTTATATGTACATACATACACAGTTTGTATTACTATATGTGAGTATGTGTGTATATGTAGTATCCCGGTCCTGGCCAGGTGGCTCGATTGGTTGCAGTACCACCTGTGCCTCTTTCTACCTTAAATTGTAAGTTTAAAGGCAAGATCTATATGTTTGTGTTTTGTGGTGGCTAGAGGTATTTAATTTTGGTGACTGATTAACTCTTGCTCTTTTGTTTTATTTTTTTCTCTTTGCACCCTGGCCAGAATTTTAGGTCCCTGACAAATATGTGTTGAATATGGGTCTTTTGAGAGGAAAAGACACTATGAGAAACAATCTTGGGAGGTGGGGGTGGCTAACATTTCTCCTTAAAATCACAGCTCAGCTGCCTCCAGACAAGGTAGTGATGGGCTCCTTGGTTCCCCATCCGCCCGTTCATCCAGCCCTGCCTCAGGACCTGGAAGCCCCTTCTTCATCTCGCTCTCTGTCAACAGAGTCCCCAGTCCAAGTGGGCACTAATCATTGCTTTCCCATGCGAACCCTCCTGAACCTGTTTGTGCCCATTCCTTTGGTTCAGATCTGGGAGTGGGGGTGGGGAGAAGAAAACCTAAAAGAACTATTTCTAAAGAGGTGAAATTTTATGGAATTATCAGGCTATGAAAGAAAGTATGTGGGGTCGGCACAACCTCTCACGAGCCCCTCAAATGACATGGACTGGCCCCTAGAAGAATTATTAAATAAGAAACCCCAGTAAGCTGGAAATGCAGACTCATTCGGCCCACGTGACGAAGTAGCTGAGCCCGCCATCTGCAGTTCTAGTGGTGCCTGCTGTCAAACAGAAAGTGTGTCCCCCGGCTCTGGCAGCACCAAACACCAAACGCCAAGAACTGCCGTGGAGAAAGATTGGCTCTTTTATTATGAATGGTGCCACCCAGGAGATGGGAAGCTAAGGGTCAAAAGCCTGAACTCCCAGATGGCATGTAGGTTACAGATTATCTGGGCAAAATCCCAAGACGCTGTGGGTCAGAGGTTCAGGGTCATGCTGGAAGCTAGCTGGTTGGAGGTGAGGTAAGGGTAAGAAATTTTATTTTGGTCTTGAGAACAGTTCTGAGGTCTGTTCCCGGTGTCCCTCTGTCCCAGTCTTGTGGGAAAGTAGCCAGGGGGCATTCCACCTTAGGCCTCAGGAACCGAAACATAACTTAGGCCAAACTGTTACCTTTTACCTGCAGAGGTCCTACCTTGTGACCATTAGTCAGGCCTGGGCTCCTGTCTTCTGCTTCCTCAGAGGTTGCTGGCTATCTGGGGAAAAGGCTGGTCTCCGAGGTGCATGGAGAGAAAGAGCGAGAGAGCATTTCTAGAGCTAGCATTTAAAGCTAAATTTAAAGAAAGTCACATGGACCCCTGGTTTCGTGTCGAGGTGCTCATCAGTCAGATTTCGGTGCGGTTTCCTTTCCTCGCCCTCCCCTGACTCACCCAGCTCTGGAGTGGGAGACCCTGTGGAAGACGCTCAGGCTTCTTTAAAGTGGATCCCATGAAGGGCTCGCAGACGAGTGCACAGCTCTGCCGGAGGACTGTTCAGTTGGGAGAAACAGCTGAGAGGGCTTCCCATTGGTATTAATTTAGGCATCAAAGGGAAACCTCACAACACAATGAAAGCAGCAAAGACCTCGGTTGGAAGAACAGACGATAATAAGGCAGAATTAAAGAGCTATAAAGCTCACTGTGCTGGTGCCTCCCCAGAACCAGGCGTAAGTAGGCGGATGAGGAGGAGGGTGAGCTGGCGGGGAGAGGGAGCAGATGCTGGGACCTGCGGAGGGGTCTGTGTCTGAGAGCATGTTGAAATGAATTCGTCTGAAGACTTCCTTTACTCCACATCAACGTGGGAGACACAGGGAGATTGAAGGAGTGAGGGACCTGCGGGTGGGGCCACATTACCTGCTCTGAACAGACCACTGCGCCTCTCCCTTTCAAGTGCTTCCCAGACGGTTGTCTGGCCCAAAGAGAGTGTGAATGTGGATGCCGGGTGTTTGCATGGAGTTAGGTCCACACATACAGTTGAGTCTTCACGCGTGGTCATGTCTCTGTTTCCTTCTTCTCAAGACACAGTGTGAAGTTGGGAAGTGACAGTCTCTCCCTGACCGAGCTGTAATCAAACTCCGAATTCTCTTGCCGCGTAGGCCTCGACTCCTAGACTTCCACCCTCGTCTTTGCATCTCTCAGCTTTAGCAAGGATCCTGCCAGATTGGCTGAGCAGGACTCTCCCATCCTTGCTATCCGATCGCCCTCGGTATCCGACCCAGTTCCTCGTCCCCCTCCATCCCCCAGTGATATCTGATCACCCTGCTCTGCCTTCAGCAAGAATCTCATTAGGTTGACTTAGCCAGAATGCGCCTTGTCCCTGATGCTTCCCCTTTGTGGTTTTCCTTTCTTTTTTTAAAAAAACATTTTTATTTTAAAAAAGCTTTTATTTATTTGTTTTTAGAGAGAGCGGAAGGAAGGGGAAAAGAGGTGAGAGAAAAATCAATGTGTGGTTACCTCTCATGTGCCCCCTACTGGGGACCTGGCCTGCAACCCAGGCATGTGCCCTGACTGGGGAATCGAACCAGCGACCCTTTGGATCGCAGGCTGGCACTCAATCCACTGAGCCACACCAGCCAGAGCCCTCTTTGTAATTTTTTATCCACAGATCACTAGTCTCTACCCCTCTGCTCCTACCACACACACCCTTCTTACTGGCTATAAAAATCCCCACTTTTCCTTGTTGCACTCAGAGTAAACCCAATCTCTCTCCTACTACAAAACCCTATGCAAAACCTACTGCAAAATCCTAATATCTATCCTAATTGCTCCCTGATAAAATCTGCCTGTTTTAATATCATCAGTAATCTTTTCTTTGACAGAATAATTTTATCTTCTAATAATCCGGGGAAGGAGCAAAAGCAGATGAACTGAAATAAGGTATCCCAAAAAATCACTGGAAGTATAGAGTTCAAATCCAAGGATGTGCTTTACTCTGTGGCACTGCAAATTCCTCTCCTGTCTCTCCCTGTCTCCCCTTATCGACTCTCCCTCTCCCTGAGCCCCCAAATTTGGATAATTAATAAACGCAAAATTTTGAAGATGTAGCCAGACTTTTGAAGCCTAGGTAGGCCTTCATTCCTTCTCTCCTAGATCGATGCCCCCCGCCCCCAATTTAATGTGCATTCAGGTTGCATGGAGACCTCATTACATTCAGATTCTGATGTAGTGGGTTTGGGGTGGGATCGCAGGTGATGCCAGTGCTGCTCGTGCATCATGGTTCCCCTTGAGTCACCTGGAGAGTTCTAGAAGAATGCTGATGTCTGGGTCCCAGCACCGAAGGTCCTGGTTTAAGTGGTCTGGTTGTGACCTGTGTGTGGAGAGTTTTAAAATCTCCCCCAGGGGTCTTTGGTGCGCTGACCAGGGTTGAGAACAGCTCACTCAGAAGGTGGAGTGCTGGGGTGGGAGTGCATGGGCTTTGAACCTGGTTTGGCAAGAAACCTTGAGTGTGGCCCTCAATACTTAAGCCTGTCTTCTCATGCATTACAACTAGGGGTAATAATACCTTCTTCTTAGGAGTGCAAGGCTTAATTAAAAGTAATTATGTTCAGTACTTAAAACAGTAAGTACTTTCCTTTTGTTTTCTTTCCTCATCTTATTTTCTAGCTCAGAAGCATCTAGATCAAGACTAAACCTCATGATGTATGGTCCACATTTGGTCAGTAAATGAATTTTGCTTGACTTGAATTATATATATTTTAAATTTAAGCTACCATTTAAACATCTGGAGCATTACATAAAAATCTAGATTTTGCTTCTGCAGGAGAATATCAAGATCTGGTAATAACAGGTGCCATTAGGCCTGCTTAGAGCTCCTTCAAACACATCAGGACTTCACTTCTTTTGTTCCAGGGACAAGGCCCTGAGGGCCCCCAACCAGTTCCATTCTGGGCTGGGCTGAGCTGTCATCCTGGATTTTTTGTTTTTTCACCAACACGATGGGGGTTCCCTTCGTCTCTCTTGAGTTAGAGTCCCCCTGTCATGGATCCATTGTCTTTCTTTTCCTTGATCTAGAAATTTCCTGAGAAAGAGTACATGGAAGGAAAATTTTGAAGCCTTGAATGTCTAAATATGTCTTTATTTTACCCTCATATCCATTTGATAGACTCACTGGGTAGAGAATTTTGTGTTGGAATTATCCCCCCTCCCCCGACTCCCGAATTTTGAAGCATTTAATTCTATCATCCTACAATATTAGACTGATTTCTGATCCTTTTTAAATAAGTACAGACTCTGAGTTTCCTCCCCTCTAGAAGCTTTTAGGGTCTTCTGTTCGCCCCCGTATTCTAAATTTTACCAGGATGTGCCTTATGTTAGTTTAACGTGTTCCACGGCCAGAAGTACCCTATGGGTTCTCCACTCGGAAAACGCGTGTGCTTCAACTGTGGGAAGTTTTCTAAATTATTTTTATGATCATTTCTCCTGTGAGAGAATGTTTCTCAGAGCAGTGGGCTGAAGTCTCTTAGTTGCCATAAGGTTAAAAAAAAATTGTGTCTGTTTAAACTGATCTTTACATTGCCAGCACCTGAGCAAGAGCACTGGGCATTTGCTCAGATGAAACTCAACCACTGTCAGGAAGCTGGACACACGTGAGGCGGGCTTCCTGCGAAGTTTAAGTTTTAGGATTTCAATTTACGACCGTACTTCTCACATTTCTCAGCAAAGGCATATGAATATTGAGTGACCGGCTCTACCGGTAAACTTGAAGGTTCAGTCAAGCCAGATTTCAGAGTGACTGACTACCTGTTAATATCAGTGCTCCCAAACTTTCCATTGCTTTCCTTTGAGGTGTTTCTCGGCTCAGTCATCCTTATCTCTTCCCACAACTGAGGCTGGATTTTCCACGCTGGGGGTGGAAGAGAGTGGTGGTCAAGGAAGGAGATGGGACGTGAGTCTATCAGTTTCCTGCTGAGTTGATGGAAGCTTTTCCTGCCTGACTTGCCCTTAGAAAGAACTGCAGGCTAAGGCATATACTGATGGCTGGGGGGAGACTGGAGCTGAGGGCGGGGCCGGAAAAGATGTGCAAACCTGTCGGAAAAATCCAAAGGAATGAAGGGTGAGTGCAGGAATTGCTGAATTTAAGTGGAAATCCTTTGGGATGCTTTTTTGGATGGTAGTTTATCTTTTAACTCAAGATCGAAGTTTGAAAGATTTATGGCTGTAGAGAAGAAAAATGTTCAAATATCTTCTTTAAAAAATGAACAGAAATATCATTCTCACCCCCAAAATCCTGCACTTAATTTTAGAATGAGTAAGACATCTGGATGGACCTGAACAGAAGTGTTTCTGCAGAATTTTGGGAGTCGGGCATAGGTTTCTGCAAATGAACAGCAGGCTCTGGTTTGAAAAACATCCTTTAATGTCTGACGAGCCAGCCATGGCTGTGTCTCTCGTTCTCTCGTTCTCTCCTCCTTGGGTGACCTTCACCAACCACAGACTTAAAAAAAATAAAATTTATTTCTCTAGAGTAGCTTTAAGGTTACAGCAAAATTGAACAGGAGGTACGGAGATTTCCCATACACCCCCTGGCCCGACACACGTGCAGCCTCCCCCAATATGGACGTCATTCACTAGAGCAGTGCCCTCGTTAAAACCGAAGAGCCTACGTTGACACGCCATTATCACCCGAAGCCCCTTGTTTACATTGAAGTTCACTCTTGGTGCTGTACATTCTATGGCTTTGGATAAATGTGTAATCACACGTCTCCCTCGCTGTGGCGTCATACAGAGTGGTTGCACTGCTCAGGCTATCACCTCTCTCCCGCCCCGTGCCTGAGAACCGGTGATCTTTTCACCGTCCTAAGGTTTTACCTTTTCCAGACCGTCTCATAGTTGGACTTGTATAGTATGTAGCTTTTCTGACTTCTTTCTCTTAGTAACATACATTTAAGGTTTCTCTATGTCTTTTCATGGCTTGATAGCTCATCTGTTTTTAGTGCTGAGTAATATTCCACGGTCTGAATGTATCACGGTTTATCTATTCCCCTACCGAAGGACAGCTTCGTTGCTTCCAGGCTTTGGCAATTATGAATAAAGTTTCTGCGAACATCCACATGGAGGTTTTTGTGTGGTCATAAGTCTTTGCCTCCTTTGGGTAAATACCAGGGAGTGCGGTTGCTCAATCATATGGCAGAATATGCTTAGTTTTGTAAGAAACCTCCAAAGTGGCTGCACCCTCCAGCAATTAATGAGAGTTCCTGTTGCTCTGCATTCTCACTGGCACTGGGTGGTGTCAGCATCCTGGAGTTTGGCCCTTCTAATCAGTGTGTTGTGGTATCTCATTGTTTTGTTAATTTGCATTTCCTGATGACATATGTCGTGGGGCATTTTTTCATCTATATATTTTCCACCTATACATTTTCTTCGGTGAAGGTGAACAACACAGCAATGCCTATCTTTTGATCAGGTGCTTTATTTCCTTATAGTTGAGTTTTAAGCAAGCACAAACTTTTTACCCAGTGTCTTTTGGGGCCACTCCTCATATGAAGTGATATGGACTTAGATTTAGTACTTAGATTCAGATCCTAAAAATGAGGGTGAAGATTTAAAACAAAGCCGACTTCTCGTGAGATTTGCTTTGGTTTAAACCAAAGGCAGAAAGGATATGCCATAAGGAGCGGCAGCTGATGGGATTAAGTTAGTCCTGGAGAGGCATCAAAAATGGGTAACCCGGTACCAACTTTTCCCGGTTTGCCCCCTGCGTTCACAGAAACCATCCCCGGGTTGTGGGTCTCCATGGTCTCCCCAGTTTCCCTCGGCTCCCTTCTACAAGTATGATCGGCACGGCAGCCTTGCTGTTGCTGTGTCCCCCATTCTTTGCCTTTCTTGGGCATAAAGTGGTGTGGAGGAAACCCGGAGCAGAGCTCTAGAATTTTGTCGTTCCAGGAAGTTCTATAGATTTTTTTCAAGTCCACTCGTTTTGTTCCCCAAATCTACAGATGGCTTTGAGGGGCATTCCCTCCGGGCATGGCACTGGATTGCTTCCCATGAAAGGCGTAAAAAAGGGTGAATGGCAGTGATCTACAGAAAACGTTGTGAAATGGATGGATGGAGGCCAACACCACAAACCCAGGTAAGCGGGCAGTTACGAATGAGTACGACGTCTGTGTGGACCGAGCTCTTTCAGGGACAGTCCCCCATGCCTGGGCCTGGGACGCCGCCTGGGGGGGAGATTATGTTCATACTGTGTCCCAACCTGCCTTCCCCCATTCACACCTCCTCCCTTGGCTGCTGCTCAAGTAAATACTGTTCCAGAAGGGCCCACGGAACTTTGACTCTCACGCATGAGTGTAGTGACACAAGCATCCATTTGACTTGCAGAGATCACCTCCTTAGATAATGGGTGACTTTGCAACAACAGCGTGGGTTTTCTCCTTACAGCCCCCGTGGTCGCCGTCCCTCCCACGGGAGCAGTGCAAAAAAACTGCCAGCTGGTGGGGCAGCTATTTCATGCTCTTTACCTTCAGGAGTACTTCTATATAGGGACCATTCTCACACTACCTTATTGCTTGAAAAAGTACTTGTGGTACTGGTTCGTTTTCCAAACGGAAAGGTAATCATTATGTTTGTATCACTTTACATGTGTAATTATAGACAGAAATGATAGAGCGCCGCACGTAAGTACGCTACCTGAAGAACCAGGTTGCCCGGCGTCCTGGGAACCGCCTGTTCATGTCATGTGCCCGTCTTGCTGGCTTCAGAAGAGTCATTGATATATAAATTTTGTTAATTTGTAAGGGGTCTTAGCATATTTATATTTAAGAATATTAGCCCCTTGTCATATGTTTTGCAGTTTTCACTTTTGTTTTTAAAGTGCTTTTTGCAGTTCAGAAGACTAAAATGTCACAAAATTTATAATGCATTATCCTTTATTGGTTCTGAGTTTTCATTAATACGTAGAAACATCTTTTACAATCTGAGAGGACAATCAGAAGCTCTCTGGGGTTCTTTGGTAATTCTTTTACACAGAATTTACCTCTGGTTTCTTCTGTTTTCATGGTAGAGCTACTCAGGAAATGAATCCACGGAACTAACTTCTTTCGTAGCTCACCTGGCAACAGTGAGCTGCTGGGAAACCAGGAGGAGATAATAGCAGCTCATCAGCTTCTGGTGGAGCCCAGCCTGGCACACAGTAGGTGCTTAACACACCTTTTGTTGAAAGAATATATTGCTGGCTTTCGTCTTAACTCAGTAGGGGTAGAGGTCTTCCAGCTTTGCCAAGTACTTTCCAGACGTTATCTACAGAGCCCCAAGGTTTCCTGCAGTAGAAAGAGAGGTTGGGGGTGGGGGGTGGCGGCTTGGCCAGCACTGGCCAGAGCCTGATGACAGTTTTATAGAGGAAATGCCTTGCAGACACAGCAGGGGCTGGGCCTCCTCACAGTACTGGGACTTGGTGACTGGAGAATTTCAAACGATGACAGTTTCTACTGGGAGCTAGCTTGCTCTGAGAAAGGGCTTGTTCCTTTGAACAAACCATATTGATGCAAAATGCATTTTGTCCAGCAAACTGGGAGCAGGCTGTGTGCCCTGCTGTGGTTTCCAGTTCTTTCCTTGTCACTTTCTGCCATCTACTGGCCACAGTGCGAATTACTCCTGAGTTAACGAGATTTTACCTATGAGGAAGGATTCCTGTACCTTCTCGGTGTGAAGTATAGTTTCCCAGATGGGCAGTGCCGTGCTTCATTGGGACACAAAATTGATTTCTCTCAAGATCACAGTTCTGAAGGGACTGAATTATCTGAGGAATTACTTTACGATTTCTGTTCTTTTGTCCGAGACACCGGGTTTGTATTTTGACCACCTACATTTAAATCTTGGCTCTACGATTGTGACTATGGGCAAGAAGCTCAACTCCTCGGAGTTTGAGTTTCCTCACCTGTCCCGGGTGATGATACTAGCTCTTGCCTCACAAGGGTTAGGCTCAGATGACATGAGTTCTCAGACGTAAAGCACACGGTATCTCTTCCAAGCACCGGATAAAAGTTATCTCTTATGTGCTTGAAGCCTGTCTAAGAGTTTAGGCAGGCATTGGTTTGGAACACAGTTCATTTTGTAAATTTGTGATTGTTTATAAGCGATGCCAAGCATTTGTATAGTCATTTTGTTTCCAAACTGCTTTCATTTTAACTCTCAAGACCCAGGTCTACAGCAGCGGCTTCTATTCTGGAACTTTCCTTAATACCTCCTTCTGGGACAATCCATCTTCCCTCCGAGCTCCCATACCACAGCGCATAGACCGCCCTTGGACTAATGGTCTTCACCTTGGGACACGGTTCTGTCTTGCTGTACATCACCTGGGTCCTGTGGGAGAGAACCAATCTTAGTCATCATCGCGTCTCTCACAGCCTTCGTTGCAATGTGACGTTATCAAGCTACTCAATAAATATTTGTTGAAAGGAAGGATGAACACTCTCATTTGACTGCCCACAGGAATCCTGAGCCAGGTAGACCGTAGATGAACTGCACCCGTTCTATAGATGAAGAACTGAGAGACTCGCCCACATGGAATGGAATGGTAGAGCTGGCGACTTCGCTACACCCAGAATGCACGTGAAGGCAAAGAAAGGGAAGAGCAGAAAGGGGAGAGGCTCACCCTCAGCCCACATGTGATAAAGTACATGCTGGAGACTAATTCTGGTGGGACTAGGAAGAAAGGCTCATGTCCGAAGCTCAGTTCTGACTTCCTTCTGACCTTCTGACCTTCTGACTTCCATGCCTCATCCAGGTTCCACTGACCTCCATTCGTACAGCTCCTTATTTCTGCTGTCCCGTCCTGGGTTGTCAGTCTCGCCTGTGCTCAGATGATTAGCGCTTTGGGTCTAGGTGTTAAAATATTTATTTCCAAAATTCACTTGTAATTGTCGAAGAGCCAGAGAGTCCCACCAGGACAGCCATGTTACTGTGTATGTGGTGCAGGGATCCTAGCTGCACTGAAAGCCAGGGACCACGTGGGGTCCCTGGGCTGTTATCCTCCATTACTCTTTTATACTTGACTCCTGCAGGCCAAATGGGTCTCTCTGGTGACTTTCAATATTCATTCAACAAAGGCTTATTGTGCACCTACTCCAGGTCACGCATAGCGGTAGGAACACAGGGAAGATGTGGTCCCTGTCCTCTGGCTTACAAACAAGTGGAAAGCCAACTGCACATGCATATATAACAGTCAGTTTTTTTTGGGGGGGGGGGGTTGTCTTAAATTTGGTTTGTTACTTCAGTGCACTTCACGGAAGCCCCTGGAGAACTCAACTAAAACATTTTTTCAGGTAGATCTTTAAAAGATTTTCAAACACGGGCTGATTGACCAAGGAATCCATCTCTCTTTCAGGTCTTTCTTGCATTCTTGCAAACAACATGCCTGGGTGTCAAGGAAAGGTGACCCTTTCCCACAACCCCAACCGCTGGTGGTTCATTACCCCAAAGGAAGACCCCAGCTGAGAATAAAAACGGTACATCCTCACAGTCTAAGTTCAAAGAAACCTTCTTCCCTTTTGCCACACGGCCTCCCTCAGGCTTGCAAAGAAGTGGAACTAGACAGCCAGGAGCTGTAGGGGATTTTGTTGAGACACCCTAACTGCAGAAGTGGAGGTAGCACATGCCAGTGTTGGGACCTGGGGAGATGCTATAGCGCCTCTGGAAGCTGGGGTCAATAAGCAATTGGCCTGGCTCCCCCAAGGACATCACAGCCATGGATGCTACATGGGACACTGCTGGCTCAGCCAACGGATGCTGTAAGCGGCGACGTGGTGCCAGCCCTGAGAGGTGGTGTAATGGGACAGAAAAAGCGGAGCACTGTCTCCTATGTCTAGTCCACTCACGTAAAAGACCCTGGCCCCTTGTCCCCAGACCTCTACCGCTGGCCTTCTGTGGCCTGTCCAAGCACATGAGATCAGATAGAAAACCAGAAAAGATGAGCAGTGTGGCACCTCTGCTCCTCTCTCTGCCACGTCTGCAAGAGTTCCCTGGTTTTCATGAGGCTGGCACGGAGACAGAGCTGCAAAGGAAGCGGACCCAAGCTAGTAATACTCAAACGTCCTGAATCAGGATGAATGTCAAAGCTGGATAATGTCAGTAGTCTGCTCTCAGCAGAGCAAAGTTAAAAAATAAAAGTGATGCTTATTTTACTTATACCTGAAGGTGAATACATGATTCATGTCTGCTACAAATATCGTGTTCCCTGTCACCTTACGGACACACAGGTGAAAAAGGTGGCCGTGGGTCGCTGCAGAGACCACACTGACTTAGGAGGCAGACGGAGGGTGTTTGAGTGTCCGACTGCTGGCCCTGTCATTCACCTCTGCATTTGTTTCCTCGTTTACAAAGTGCAGATAACAGTATATTCTGTTCAGAATAGTTATAAGGATTAAAAAGTATGTGTGAAGCACAGTACAGTGCTTATTAATATTATGAAGAAAATGTTGTCCTGCCCTCAAAGCACTTGTAGTCCACTTTGGAGTGCCAAGACTATCATAATAATCACAATTATGTTTTGTAACAAATAATGCCTTTGCAAGTCACACAGGAGTTTGAAGTAGGGAGAGGAGCACCCCTTCAAATTATATTATAGCTCGTTTTGTTCAACACAAATTTATTAACCATGCACTAGGCTCTGTTGTCATAGGAGGAAGTTCCATTCACAGGCTGGGGAATCAGAAAGACCTGAGTTTCAATCCTAGGTCTGCCACTTACTAGAGGTGAGACTTTGGGCAGTTACCTAACAAACACCCTGAGTTTGTTACTGAGTTTTCTCATTTATAGAATAAGGTTTTTAGTGGTACCTACCCCATAAGTCGCTGTGAGGAAGGATGACCTGATACACATAAAAGACACAGGAAAGTCCCTGGCACATTTCAAGTGCTGAATAAGTTATGACTGCTGTCATCACACCATCTTCATCATCATCATCATCACCACTACCCACTACCACCACCACCAGTGCCCGTGCCTAGGATTAGGCATGTTTCTTTTAAAAGATACTTTTTTTTTTTTTTTTTTTTGCCTTCTAACACCTCGGTTTAGTAGATCCTAGGACCATTTCTGATTTTCGAAGCCTTTCATAAATATCCAGGCAGACTATAACCTATTTTTCTAAAAAGAGAGAGATTTCTGCTTGGGAAATTTGCAATGTGTTGACCTAGAGGAGGCCATTTACTTTTACATAACTACTCCCAGTTTGGGGTGAGCTTCCTGAGAGCTCCCCATAACATGCGGATCAAGATCGAAGTCTCGACCAGGTCTGTTGGTTTTTACAGGGCCGAGGCTTATCTTGTTCAGTCTTTATAATGATGCAAATGGCCAGATTTAGTGATTAGGAGTCCCAACTGCCTTATCCTTTGACATATATTTATGCACAGATGCGATTCGTGTATTCCAGGCTATTCCGAAGTTCCATAAAATAAAATATGACCGAGCTGCTAGTATACTGCATAGGAACCACCTAATTAGGGAAGGAACATTTTTAGCCTTAAAGTGGCTTAATTTCAAGAAGTAGGCTCCAGAGAAAGGAATTCCGAGTATCTGAACAAGGGCTTTCCCTCCTGATGTATGAGAAAGAAAAACCAACCAACCAAATAAGCACACAAAACAGGAAAGCTTATTAAGCTCCTTTAATGTAAGAATTTTGAATGGCAAAGTGTAACTGCTCAGAGACAGGGGTAGACCAGTTGGCCTTAAAGTTTCTTTTGCATTAGGGTGTTTAGCTCATTTGGTGGAAGGTGGAACAGAACCCAGGACAGTTAAATGGGAACTCCCATCATTGCAGGCCACACAGAGTTCTCTTAAGAATTTTTTCAAAGCCGTTCGCTATCTATAACAAGTCAGCATCTGTGAAGGAGAAGGACATCTGTGTATTTTTAGACAGAAAAGTGCTGTCTCCTTGTCATTTGGTAGAAAATGCTTCTCTCTCTGCTTCCCTTTGTGAGGCCTCCTGGTCTCTCAGAAGAGAAAGGGGCTACCTGGTAAATAAAGATAAGCTGTGCTTATTAGCAGAGATTTGCAGGGGAAGAGGCTGTTTAAAAATGGATAAGGAGGTAATTGTGTTCCTCTGGCTCTAAAGCAGGGAATGGTTCCCCTGCATCAGGGGCGGGCGGCCAGCGAGGAGCCGAAAGTGCCTGCCACCCCGGTGTGACCTGGAGTTCACACGGACGAAGCTGCGCTCAGCGGAAGGAACGGCAGGCCTTTGCAGTGGCTGAGTTGTCCCGACGGCAGATCCCCTCGAGGAGGGCTGATGCTCTGCCAGGAAGTAAACCGCTGTTGCTTTCAGACTGCCCTCTGGAAGAAAAGAGACAGCTATGCAGGGCAGCCCAGTGCCAGGCTCACCTCCGGCATAGCTATCCCACGCGTCTCTCACCTCCTCACGCTCCTCGCAGTGACCAAGGACTTTTAGACAAAGTCCCTTGAAAGGATCAGGTAAACAGGTGGAGGCAGAAATGCAGGATGGTGGTAGAGGCCGTGTCTGCATGATGTCCAACATCTGGTTCAAAACTGACTTCAGTCAGGCCTCCAGATGTTTCCACATGCATCGAAGTTTGCCAACGGGAAGACAAAGCGACCCCTTGACTGATGTCGCCCTTACCCTCTGATCGCTCTGGAGAAAGGGGTCTGTTCCTTTATTTCGTTTGCTTTTGGATGTGAAGAACTGATATTAGCCAAAAGACAAGGGCGCCCAGGCTGGTCTGCCGAATGCTGACCTCCCTCCCGGCTTTTCACACCGTCCCGGTCCAGGGCGCAGAAGGAAACGGGGAGCCTTGCGCGGAGCGGACTAAGTCGGCCCGTCGTCCCCACGCGAGCTCGGCTTATCCTGGTTGTGCCGACTCTGTGGGACGCCCAGGCAATAAAAGCCGGCGACAGGACACCAGGAAAACGGCCTGAGCCCCTGGTGCCTGGCCTCCTTCCCATATTCCTGCTGTTTGTGAGCGGACCTGAGATGGGGGAAGGCAGGCTTGGGAAGAAGTTATGCTGAGAAATGTGGATAGTTTTGCAGGCCTGACATTTTCTTCTTAGGCTAATTTGTGAATATAATGGAGGTATGTGTCTATGTGTGCGTACCTGTGTGTGATACCTCAGTGTCTTAAATAGCAGAACACTAAGACTGTTTGCTAGCAGTTGGGGAGCAGCTGCCAACCTTCCACCGACACCCCCAACAACTTTTTTGCTTAAGGCAAAAAAAAAAAAAAAACCTGGTTATGTACGTCGTCTGGTTATTTGGATATTTCTGAGGCTTAAAGAATAACTGTGAACGGAATGTTATTGAAACATCCATTTTCTGCTGCGATGTAATTGCTTGGAAGTGTGGGAATTCAGTTTTTAAATTTCCAGACTCTATCTTTTCCGGGCATACTCTTTGTAGAAACGGACAGACCTTAAATACTTCTAGAGTGAATCTGCAACTCAAGCATTCCCGCAGTCAGAGGGGGTTCGCCAGGGATGAATTGAGCTGAAGCTTTGGGTTTCTCACTTTATAGGTTGTCTTCAAGGTCCTGACAAGGGGCCTGCCAGTGTGTTCACACGGTCACGTATTTTTGTGAAATTTGCAAAAGTTAGATCTTCGAAAAATACAGTTTTTCTTAAAGAAGTCCACCCCAGTGGTGTAAGTTTAAGTTCCTGAGCAAACACTTAGAGCTGGGTGATAATTTCTTATATGCTTCCCATCTTAATAAAGGAATATATTTAGGTTAACTTAGAATAACTTAGAAGAGGAATCTTTTGGCAATCGCCATTGTCGTCTCAATATATGCAGCACCATTTATTATAGTTTGATTTGTCTTGAGGAAAGTGGCTATGGAGGACAGAAGAGCTTCTGGAGGGTCTCACAATGCTAGTCACTCCTAGTTCATGACGAGAAGGGGCTGCCTCCTCGTCATTTGGTGGGACGTTAGCCACTGGCAAAAAGACTGCATGGCACGTGTGTCTTCTCGGCTCTTCCTTCAGCACTGGGAGAAATGAGAGGAATGGTTGAAGTGACTGAGGGATCCTTGTATTGCCCGGGCTCCTTTCACCTGCCAGGTTTTGGGTGGCAAGGCTGGGGCCTCAGCGTTTCCTCTGCTTGGCTTCCCGAGGAGCAGGAAGCCAAGGGCTACCTCAGGGCTGACTGGGGAGTCGGGACAGGGCTCATGAGATCCTGGAGGTTCTGTGTCACCCGAACCCCAACTCTGGTCCTCATGGCCATATCAGAACAGGGAAGTTGCTGAAGCGGAGAGAGAGGCAGGGCATATGAACTTCACGTAGCCCGGGATTAGTTACGATGGTCCCAGACCTTCATGCACCCCCGCTCTTTTCTCCGTGCCTCTCCGTGTGTTTTAAGTCATTTCAACAAACCACGTGATCGGAGCATTTCAGTTTGCTCTGTGACCCTTCTGGTCTTTGACCTCTGAGGTGCTACACCTGGGAGTGAACTTCAAGGCTACCGTGGCATCAAAGTAATCTTCCACATGACAACGTTAATCAGGGTTATTTACTCTGGTAATGACTCCCGATCACAATCCAATGTGGATGTTTCTTGTCAGGCAGCGTTCCTGGGTAGCTCTTCTCAAAGCTTTGACTCTGGGACACGGGCACATTCGATCTTATGGCAGCACTTCCTTGAAAACTTTGGAATCTTCTCCATTGAACAGGCAGATGGGGGGCGTGGAGGATTACATGGGGGAGGATTGTATGGGCCGGAACTAGAAGTGGCACACATTACTCTCACCCACATTCTACTGGTGAGAAATAAGTCACATGGCTGTGCCCAAGTGCAAGGAAGGCTGGGAAATGTGGGGAAAGGGAGAAGAGATTGTGAAGAATCAGCCAGTGTTGGAATGGGACTGTAAACTAATACCAGCCATGAAGGGAGGGTATGTAATCTTTATTCCTCAAAACTACTATTGCAAGATTGTTCTGTTTACATAGCTTGGGGCAAGATGGTTGAAGCTGATGTCTTCTTCCACCAATTAAAAATGACACAAATAATCAATACTCATTTGGGAAAAATTAGGAAATACTGATTCAAGTGACTACTTGATATACATTTTAATCGACGGAGTACTGTATCGGTACAATTCTCCTGAATAGTAAGAAGTGTGTGGCTTGAGCTATTAAGACTATAAGGAATCACAGAATAATTTAAAGCAAAGAATTAAATAGAATAATAGAATTTTAGAACTAGAAGAAACCTTACAAATTATTTAATTCAAAGCCCTAATAGATGATGAAACTGAAGGCAAATCCATTTCCCGGTTCCGACAATGTTCCGAGGTCGAAACACTCCATTCCGTGGGGAAGCATGAGTTGACTTACCCAAAGTCACACAGCTACTGTGAGGGTAGGACCCAGCACTTCAGATGACGAGTCAATGTGCTCTTCACATGTATTTAATGAGTACTTCCGCCCTCCCCCTGTTGTGTATACATGTAGACACGTACACTCCTCTTCCAAGTCATTTATGTGAGTTTAATTTGCAGGCTGCTGAACTGGAAGGGAGGCTTGATTAATATGCATTAGTCTCAACATGTGCGGCTAGCAGGTCTGTGGTGTCACATCTGTAATAGCATCATTTTCATGCCTTGTGTGATATTTTACATATGGCATCAAAAGCATTTTGCGTGGTAGTCGCCACGTTCCAAGAGAAACGGGATATTCTTTTCACTGGTCTGGAAAAGAGCAAGTTGCAGTGGCTGACTTCAGAATGACCCATTGTTTCGAGCCTAACAGGTGCAGATTTTGACAGTAAGGGTCAGATCCCATTACCACTTGAGTTGCATGGATCACTGACCTTGAAAGAGGTCTGCGCACACATCAGTGTGGGACCCGCCGTTTAGGAACCACGGCCGCTAATCTGAATGGCTATTTAGAGCTGTGAATGGCATTTAACAGGCGTCCCTCCATTCTTCCAGGCTCATTGAAGAGTCTCAGTCCTTCTCCTCCTGCGCATTAGAACTGACACTTCCCAGGCTGGAGGGAGGACCAGAGTGAATCAGAGAGGTGAGATCTTCATCCTGAAGGGCAGGGTACAGCTTTGGGCCAGCTGGGGATGAAAGAAGTCACTACTGGCTATTGGGACTTGGAGTTTATGGCTGCGTCTCCATGACAACAAACAAGTCAGGTGTAATATCTCAAAGATATCTCGGTCTAAAAGTTAAATGATCCACTCAAGTCGTTTTATAAGTAGCCCGTTAAAAAGAGTAATCCTTTGCTCTTATCACCAACCCACTCTTGATTCCTCAAATACATAGGCCATAGGCTTTTTCCCTCTGAAGCTGGTTTAATGTTCCGTTTTCATTTTATTTACTTCATTTAGTGTGTAGTTTGCTTTTGTATACATGGGGGTCATGTTTATCACTTAGGCTAATTTCTTCAAATGAAAATAAAGGAAAGAGTACTACAAGTGTTTCAGTAAGGGAACTGAATTCTGAGGATCTGTGGTCACTGTATGGCTATTTTATGGACACATTTGTTTGCTACTGGGTGCAGATTAGGCATTTCCCTAATTTCATCTCAAGCTGAAATTAGGTACATATTTACAACATAGCATTTAGCATGCAAAGATAATGGAAAGAAAAAAGAACTAATTATTTTAAATTTTATTGAGATATAATTGACATCTAACATTTTATAAGTTTAAAATATATAACATGTTGGTTTGATATGTGCATTTATACATTGCAATCTGATTACCATCATAGCATTAGCTAACACCTCTATCATGACCCACAGTTGTAATTGTTTTCTGTGGTGAGAACAATTAAGATATAGTCTCTTAGCAACTTAGAAGTTAGTAATGCAGTACTGCTGACTATAATCTCCATGCTGTTCATTAGAACTCGAGCATTTATTTATCTACAAGCTGCAAGTTTGTACACTTAAATGACATCTGTCATCCCCTTGATCTCCAGGGCTGATTCGGCTTGTTCAGATGGCTACACGGGTGTGCCCTTCTTCCCTCATCGCATCGTGTGCCCCTGCTGGAACCTACAAACACACATTCAAGGTCTTAGTTTGCTCTGTTTTGCATTTGGGGCATGGTGAGTTTATACACATTTCTCAAGGCCGTCGGGTAAGAAGATGGCAGATGTCTCATTAGAATCCTGTCTGCTTCAAAACCTAGGCTATTTCAAGAAATATTCTTGCTTCCCAGTGACATGGCAAGACAGTGTATTAAATGGATAAATCAATGAAGAGTTCAGTTAACAAAATACTAGTGGAGCAAAAAGTTAGCCCTAAGGACATAGAATTACTTGTTGGCTGTGGTCGCCTTTCCCTTCCAGTGGCTGTCATCACCCATTCCATGATTATTACTGCCTAGCCCCTTTTTTGTGAGTGTATTTTATTACACTCACATTGTATGTCATTATAATTGTTCCACTTTCTCCCTCTTTGGCCCCCACCACCCATTACCCCCTTCCCTCCAGAGCAATCCCCACCTTAGCTCATGTCCATGGGTTGTACATGTAAGTTCTTTGGCTTCTCCATTTCTTATACTATTCTTAACCTGCCCCCTGTCTATTTTGTACCTGCCAATTATGCTTTTTTAATCCCTGCACCTTTTCCTAGCTCTTCAACCTTATTTCAGCATCATTTGGGAGCCAGAACTTAACACAACTTAACATATTCATTGGTATTTGTCCTACACAAATATAATTCTTTCTAAGTAATCAGTTTTTGATCCAACCCCTCCCTACTTCTCCCTATTTATTTGTAATAATCAGTTTGTATAATTAGTTTTAGCATTCTTTTTGCACCAGTAAAGATAGAAAACTAAGCTCCTATGTATAAATAAAGTACTTTAGTTGCTACCACCCTGAGTGAGATTTACATAACTTTTGCTTTCCTCCTAGACTTATGAATATTTCCTTCTTATTTCCAAATGAAATGAGAAGATCATTATCTTATTTTCATCGATAGCTCACTTCTGTCTCGTTTGATGGCAGTTATCAGCATTATTCAGATAAAAGTTGTCAATAATTTCCTGAACTGTGACCATTAATTGTCTTGCTTCCTGCCTGTCATTGTTTAGGGCACATGAATGTCCATGCTTACCCTCTCCATTTTTCTTTCTTAAGAAGAAGGTGGACACAGTCCCTTCTTCAAAACTTGCTGATAATGCTCTTGCCCAGAGATCACCCTCTACTATTTATTAAGTGACTTCTTATTAGAGGCATCAGAGAATCAGAATATATTCAAAACATGATCCGGCCTCCAATGGTTGTTGTGTATTTACTCTCCCCAGTCATCCGGGCCTAGCAGAGCATCTGGCACAGCTCAATCAGCGTTGACTCCGATGCGGTCTTCCTGTGTTAAAATAAGCCCAGGTATGTTGACTCGCCCATTGTTGAAATGCAAATGTCCCTGTCATGCATCAGGTGCCCAGAGGTACAGGACTCTGACACGAGAGGAACACTGAATGAGCTCCTTTGCCCTCCTCAGCGGTTTGAGTCCTTTAAGCACAGCGCCGCCGCCTTCCACAGGATAGTGAGTTTTTCTTTGATGTCTTGCAATCTCCACATTTGTTTCATTTCCTCTTCTAGAGCCACACACTTATTTATCTTCCCTGTGTATGTTTTGGGTGTGTATCTACTTAGTGAAAGAACATTTTCAATAACCTCTTCTGCTTTTATGATGTTTCTATTAGCCTTCCTCTTTTATTACACAAGCCGACCTGGTCCCCATCAAAGAAGGAAGGAACCTTTAACGTACAGGGTGCCACGGATGCAGAGTAGAGACACGAGTGTTGGAAGCAAAATTTAAAATCGAGTGCCGCACAGTTAGGAAGTTGGGGGAAGTCCATGACTAGCTGGAACACTAGTGAAGGTGAGTGGTGGGCGTGCAGAGGCTGTGTCTCAGGAGGAGTGTGTGTTTGTGAAAACGAGGGTGATGGAGACAGAGGAAGGACAGAGCGAAAGCATGAATATGGTGGTTCATTGGAAGGAATTGGGGTTGAGAACAATACAAACATTGGCTTTTCAAATCTCACATGAGTTTTCCTGGTTTGTTTGGATTTGGCTTTTAATAAAATCTATTATTATTGCTAGTTTTTGCTTTTATCTCTTTAGAAGCCCTCCCTGTTCTTCTGATATTATGTTAGAATGCATTTGGATGGTGGGAGAATAGCTTTAAAAATTGGATGACCTTACAGGAGGTTGTTTTGAAAGCTTCATGGTTAGAGAGGGAGAGGCAAAGGGGAATTTGCCAACGTTCTCACATTAGGAAAGGATTGTTTGGAAGGAATGAGATTTCAGGAACTGCTCAGATAAAGGGAACATTCCAACTTCTCTCTCTCTCTTCTATATTTCCTAGTTCAATCTTAAGTATACAAAAAATATCTAAAAATTGTGTATTTCTTAATTGTTGGGAATAGGGATGTACAGCAAGAGCACATACGGCTTCACGACATTTCCTGGCAACACACCAGGCAATAAAAGTGTGAAGGTAAATGATAGCTCTGAACCCAGGAGGATCCCATATTTGGTCAGAAAGGCCTGGGACGTCTGGAGCTTTGAGGTGGTAGTAAGAAATATATATGCAATTCTGCAAAAAACCCTTTGTTGGAATTGCCATCAGTTACCCTGTCATATTGTCCTGAATCTCATTGATGGTCTGAAATCTCTTTTTCTTTCTTTTCTTTTCTTTCTTTCTTTCTTTCTTTCTTTCTTTCTTTCTTTCTTTCTTTCTTTCTTTCTTTCTTTCTTTCTTTCCTCTTTCTTTCTTTCTCTTTGTTTCTTTCTCTGTCTTTCTCTCTCTCTCTCTCTCTCTCTCTCTCTCTCTCTCTTCCTTTCTTTCTTTTCCTAAGATTTTATTTATTTACTTTTAGAGAGGGGAAGGGAGGGAGAAAGAGAGAGAGAGAGAGACATCAGTGTGTGGTTGTCTCTTGTGTTCCTCCTTCTGGGAACCTGGCCCGCAACCCAGATATGTGCCCTAGACTGAGAATCGAACCGGTGACCCTTTGGTTAGCAGGCCAGCACTGAATCCACTGAGCCACACCAGCCAGGCCTGAAATCTCTTCCTTTTCGAAAGTGATTTCAGTTTTGGGAAAAAGCAGAAGTGCCAGGGCACCCAATCTGGGCTGGAGGGGGACCGAGTCACCTGGGTTGCCGATCTTTGTTGATTGCAACCCATACACGTTTGCCATTCTCAGGTCTTTCACTTGTTGCAGGCCTGTCAAGAACATGGATCACTTTCAACAGATTCTTGACCACCTTTGAAGCACTTTCATTTGTGCTGCACTCATTGCATCGTCCTTGAAAGCCTCCTGAATTATCCAAATAGTTTCCACTTAGTGCAAAATTGGATGCAGATTCACTGCCCTACTCACTCAGGCATTTTGAATGCGACAGCCACACAGTACACATGCTCACACAGAGACATTTCCCGCCCCCACTGACTAGTACAGTGAAATTGTATTGTTCACGCATGTGCGTTCCAGTCCACCCTCCTTGGCTGCCAGGTTACATCGATGTCACGCAAACCGTTCTCATTATATTAACAATGGCTGGACTTTTCCCAGGCAGACCTTGAATAGCTAGAGGCAAAACCTTTTTTCAACAAACAGCATTAAAAAGAAATTTTATTTATTCTAAGTTCTAACCAGTCCATTGTTTTAGGAGTGCTAAATTCCAACACAGCTGATGAATTTGGGCAATTTAAATTTTTCTGTGTGTGTGTGTGTGTGTGTGTGTGTGTGTGTAAGTAATGAGATTTGAACTTAAGTTTTGGTTCATTGCTAGGTCCTAAATAAATCTTATCTAGGATAATGTTGGTCTCTAGGAATACTTAGTGCAACTTTTCAGACTCTATTCAGGAAGGAAAAGGGGGAGAGGACCGAGCAAGATTGTGGTAGTTGAAAAATATTGTCATTTCTCCTTCAAACATTTTGAGAAGAGCGAGACTCCACATACGTATTGCTAAATAAATGCCCCTTCACCAAGAAACCATCAGATATTTCAAGAGAAATTAAATCCTTTAGACTCTGATTCTTTTACACTTGACTCAACAGAATCTTTTGTAAGGGCAACTTGATAGCTAAGAAACCCCGGGAGCCTTTATTCTTCAACGAGGAGGTCACATTTTGCCAGTGCTCATTGCAACTTGAACCGAGAGAAGCTCAAGTGCAGCTTCAAATTTGGAACCCACAGCCTCGAGTGAGTTATAATGCCTGGTAAAATCCATTCTCCCTGTAAACTCACTCCGAGGTCACGCTTGGAATGGGGTGGACATCTTAGAAAAGCGTGTGTTCTGGGGAAGGAAAGAACTTGTTAGGGCCAGTATGGATAGGCCCAAGGGTCTGGACGCGGGCCGAAGCCGGCCCCTGCAGTGACCGTAAGTGGAATTCCGAAGTCGTGCACACGTGTGCAAACGTAGGACCAGCATGACGCCTCGGGGCTTGTGGATGAGGCAAATGTGCTTTGTGTAGACTGAGCTCTCAATGATTGCCCTGCAGTGAAAACTCACTCTAACTGTTCATTCTTTCCTTTAACAAATACCCACCGAGCAGTCCTTGCGAACAAACATTGCACAACCACTGGAACTACAGCGGCAGGAAGGCAGAAGCGTCTCTTCTGTCAAAGATAAACAAAACTGGGCACCAGTTCAAGAGGGAAGGACAGATTTTAATTGGCAATAGCTATTGTCATAAGGGAGAGCGTCCATTGTGACCTGAAATTGACTTAGGTCTTCAAAGAGGTGCTGGATGTTTGAAAGGGAGAATGAGGGGGTATAGAGGGGAGTGAGGTGGGGTTCAATAAATCATGAAATAAAAAGTGACACAAAGCAGAAGCCTGGACCACGGAAACACCTCTGGATTTGGTGAGTATCAAACTTAGGCTCCTCCTTTCTCGCAGAGATTGGGAGGCCGGGCCCTATCCTCCGGTGCTGGCTGAAACAAACAGTAAAATCTTTGGGCAGACTTGAGTTTTCTCAGGCAGACACTCTAAGGGGGTCTAGGTTCATCCTAGGAATGCACCCCCGAGCTGCTAGAAGCTACGTCAGCGCTCCTTCAAATCTCTGTAGGCCAAGGTTGAAGCCTCGTCAGAAGAAACCTCAACAGAAGAGGAGCCTGACTGGAATTTGGTCAAGAAGAGAATCTTTGCCACTTCCCTTGTGGAATTTCATTCTACCAGGAAATCAGAGAATAACAATTTAATTAAATCTTTTAATATGGCTTTACAGTAAGAGTGCTTGCTCTGTACTTCAGGCATTCCTAGCAGGATTAGTAAAGAGGCCATCTGTTAATTTTCTATGAAATTAATTAACTTGGTACATTCGTGCAAGAGCTACCCTGAGTCAGGTGTCATCTGTAAACAAGATCATCCTGTTTTGACATGTTCTTTTATTTTTTTAAATATATTTTATTGATTATGCTATTACGGTTGTCCCATATTTTTCTCTGCTTTATTCCCCTCTACCCTGCAACCCCCCTCCAGTGTTCCCCCACTTAGTTCATGTCCATGGGTCGTACATGTAAGTTCTTTGACTTCTCCATTTCCTATACTATTCTTAACCTCCCTCTGTCTATTTTGTACCTACCGATTATGCTTCTTATTCAATGTACCCTTAACCCCATTCTCCGCCCTGCCCCTCCCTGCTGATAGCCCTCCATGTGATCTCCATTTCTGTGATTCTGTTCCTGTTCTAGTAGTTGGCTTAGTTTGTTTTTGTTTTTTTAGGTTCAGTTATTGATAGTTGTAAGTTGGTTGTTATTTTACTGTTCCTAGTTTTGATCATTTTCTTTTTCTTAGGTAAGTCCCTTTAATATTTCATGTAATAAGGGCTTGGTGATGATGAACTCCTTTAACTGTGCTTTATCTGGGAAGCACTTTATCTGCCCTTCCCTTCTAAATGATAACTGTGTTGGATAGAGTAATCTTGGATGTAGGTCTCTATCTTTCATGACTTCAAATACTTCTTTCTATCCCCTTCTTGCCTGTAAGGTTTCTTTTGAGAAATCAGCTGAGAGTCTTATGGGAACTCCTTTGTAGGTAATTGTCTCCTGTTCTCTTGCTGCTTTGAAGATTCTCTCCTTATCTTTAATCTTGGATAATGTAATGATGATGTGCCTTGGCGTGTGCTTCCTTGGGTCCAACTTCTTTGGGGCTCTCTAGGCTCCCTGGACTTCCTGGAAGTCTATTTCCTTTGCCAGATTGGGGAAGTTCTCCTTCATTATTTGTTCAAATAAGTTGTCAATGTCTTGCTCTTCCTCTTCTCCTTCTGGCACCCCTATGATTCGGATGCTGGAGTGTTTAAAGTTGTCCTAGAGGTTCCTGAGCTTCTCATTTTTTTTTGAATTCTTGTTTCTTCATTCTGTTCTGGTTGAATGTTTATTTCTTCTTTCTGCTCCAAATCGTTGATTTGAGTCCTGGTTTCCTTCCCTTCACTGTTGGTTCCCTGTATTTTTTCTTTATTTCACTTTGCATAGCCTTCCCTTTTTCCTCCATTTTGCGACCATACTCCACCAATACTGTGAGCATCCAGATTACCAGTGTTTTGAACTCTGCATCTGATAGGTTGGCTATCTCTTCATCACTTAGTTCTATTTTTTGGAACTTTCATCTGTTCTTTTGTTCGGGCCATATATATATATATAATTTGTTTGTTTGCTTTTTTGTTTTTGTCTCCATGCCTATTATGTTCTGAGGGGTGGATCCTTAGGTATTCACCAGGGTGGAGCAACCCACATCACTGTCTTGTGGCGCTGTATGTGACAGAGGGGTCTGAGAGGGAACGACACCTCTTGCTTGGCTCTCAGCCGGCTTTCAGTCACTTCCCTGCTACCCACAAGCAAATTGGGCCCTTCTGGTGCTGATTCCCAGGTCGGCGGGTTTGTGTACGTTCTACGACCCTGTGGTTCTCTCCATTGGACTCTCCTGTGAGACTGGCAGTTTTTCCCACCACTGCAACTCCCACAGGTTTTGACCAGTAGAGGTTTTGAGGCTTTCTTTTCCCACACTGGAATCCTGGGCTGCATGGTCTCTCTCACTCCCCAGTTGTTTCTCCCAGTTTATCCGCCCACAAATATGGGACCCCCTGGTCCCCCAGCCATAGACTTGCCATGCGTCCTCTGCAGCTGCCCATCTCCTCCCCTCCTACCAGTCTGAGTGAATGTTTCTTCTTTAACTCCTTGGTTGTCAGACTTCCATACAGTTTGATTTTCTGGCAGTTCTGGTTATTTTTTGTTTTTAAATTTGTTGTTGTCCTTCTTTTGGTTGTGTGAGGAGACACAGTGTATCTACATACGCCTCCATCTTGGCCCGATATGACGTTTTCTTTTTATTGTCCTCAAGAAGTTGATCAAGATGTCTGAGTAGCTCACCTTTCCCTTTGGTGTTAAGAAATCAATGGATTGGATAGTTCATTTCAAACCCACGAACGCATCTTCTTTTCTCTACTTTGATTTTGACGTGATGATTTGGACACTTTCTCAAACCAGCTAAGTCTAGAAGTAACGTCGTAGCTCACTCATCCCCTTGGCACCTCCTTCTCACCACTTCCGTGTCTTCAAAGTGGGAGACTCACAGCCCCAGGGCACACTATAAAACCGAGCAAAAGTAGAGCCCCAGCTCTGGTTCCAAGTCTGCCACTCTTCCTCTGTGACGCAGAACAAGCCAACCCTCTGGGGCTTCCATTTCCCGCTCTAGGCTCAGCAGGACACAGTGAGATGTGCCCAGGTAGAAAAGTGCTGTGAGGATTAGAACATGCTATGCACATGCTGGTTTCCATGAAGTTCATGAGACTGGACTGTGCTCGGGACACGGAGCCCTGGACCGGGTACTACGGGGGAAGCAAATATGTAGAAGATATGATTCTTACCCTCAAGATTCTTACAATCAATTCATGATGATGATATAAGGAATTAAAAATGAAACATGGGAAAATACTGACTGTGATTTTTGTTCTGGTTTTGTGCTTTTCAGAGGAAGGAGTTGAAAGGAGCATGAGTACAATTTCCCCCCTCTGTATGTGAGTGAAAAGAAAACACATTATATGTACCATGCTATTGTGGTTTATTATAAAACGGGTTGCAAAGTAAGGTAGTGATCTGGCCACATAGCAAGGGGACCACCCACCTGCTCCCCTGATGCAGTGAGTGAGGATCAGCACTGCAGGCCCTGTGGCGTCTGCCCCAGTGGGGCCTTGGCAGGAATGACGACTGAGAGCTCCTGATGGGGAGACAGGATTCTTCAGAAGAGCCTTTTCTCCTGAGACACATTTTGTGTCCAGAATGGATCAAAATCTCATTTCTCCTCTCCATCTTTAACAGGAATGTTCGCTCGAGTTATCTGTAAATTTAACAGTGACTGAGGTTCAAAGTTCTATTACTCCACAGGCCTTGGCTTCTTATCTATTCTGACCCCTTAGCGATACCACAGAATTTAAGGTTTGCAGCAATAAAAAGGAGCAAAGAGATGTTGTCTACATCTTGACAAGGTCCTTGGCATTCCAGACGTGAGGTGCCAGGTGGCCTGCTCCTCCACCCGGCCACCTCCAGATGAAGGGACAGCTCAGGACCGAGTCTGCAGCAAGGACAAGAGAGCCACGGGGATAGGACACTCAGCGCTCCTCTGGTCCCCCGTCCACTACTATGAAAATTTGCTGCTGGGAGAAGCACTCACAGCCTAGCAGGGGCATTAACAATAAAAACTTTCCCTGGAAAGCCCACACTGATGGAAATCCCAGACCTGATTCTCCTTTGGTTCAAAATTCATGCTGTTGTAAAGGCGAGTGACCGTCCTTTATTGATGAAATACCTTGAACATTTCTTTCACAGTCTGTGGCTGCCATGCCCGACCGAGCAAATCCTACTTTCCTGCTCTGCTCCCTAGAGGAACACCTCAGGACCACACTGGAAAAAGCAAATGATCGATTAATGATGAAATGGGCCAACTTGCCAATAACGAGAAATCGCTTTGTCCTTCTCACCGCAAGGATGCCAGCTCAGCGCGCAGCCTGCACCTGGGGAGGGTGGATGGGAACTTTGGTCAAAATTAATACAGACAGACTTTTGTGAGCAGTCGTATGAACACGGCGACAGTAAGAATGACTCAGGCGTCTGTCTTGTTTTCGGCCAATTCAAAATGTTTCATGTAGTTTTATGGTCAGAATTTATATCTGCAGGAGAAATGCAGGTAGTAGTCAAGGTTTGGTTCTCTCCCCTTTACGGGTGTGGAAGAGAATGTGCTGGATGAACATGCAAATTTTAATGTGCATAAAACACTCCAAAAGCAGCGAGACGTCTAGAAGACCGGCTGGGGACCTGCTGTCCCCTCGAAGAAACAAAATGTGCACATGAAACAACATGAAAATAAATACAAAACACAGCAACAAGGAAAAGCTGATAAGCACAGGCACTATTTTTATTTAGTATTTTTGAAATCCTAAAGTTAATTCTTTTTATTTGAAGAGAAATATTAATTATCCTATAAAAATTTAGGAAATACATAAAATAATACAGATAAAATAACCATTAACTGCAATCCAGGAAAAAAGCAATTGCTTCACATTTTAATGTAAATTATTTACATTATTTACATTTACATTTGTTTAAAAGCTTATAGACTATTTGTAGAAGAGTACTTCAGCCATACTCTATTTACTCTTTTTTAAAAAGTATTAGGTACATTTACACTGTTGTGCAACCAATTCCAATATTCTTAAAAAGACATGTATACATTTTTACATAGATATGATGGTTTTTTATTATTATATGTAACGTTTTGTCTTAGTGTCATGAATAATACATGTTCAGTACAGAAGACTTAAAAAACACCCATTATTCTAATGCTAAGAAATAATAAATGTTAAGTTTTACTATTTATCTTTCCAGCATTTTTTGATGCAAGTATATGTATATATGTAGCTGTATATGAATATATCATTAATATTTAAACTTGTAAAGGCAAAAAGTATATCAAAGCTATCAATGCCTTTTTCTTTAGGGTTATTTAATGAATAATCTCATGAAAAAAATCTGAGTGTACATAATTTCGTTGCCTGATTTTTATTTTAAATTTAACATTGTAGTATGGACATTTTATGGTTAGTTCCCGTGAAAAGGCCAGAGTGATTTAAGGTAAAGAAAGGAATTTAACTTACCAGGGAGAACTTTCTGGAGGAGGTGACAGTGAAGGTAGGGAGGGTAAAAGGGTCTGGCCCTGCAGCTACGTCATTCACCGCCAGCCCGTGGGCTTCCTCCCAGGTGGCTCTGGCCTCTGACGCACTGCAGGTGGCAGGCCAAGTTCAGTGCCTCCCATAGGCAAAAGACAGGGAAAGTTCTGAGGGCTGTAGTGAAGTGGGCCGGCCCAGCTCTCGAGAACCAGGCTTCCCACTTCTTGTCTGCCGACCCACAGGTCCTCTCCCCAGACTGCAAGGTAATGATGCTCTTGTTGAGCACTGAAGGCAAGAGGAGAGGGGACCAGGTGGCAAAGGCTTACCTGCTGCCTCTAATGTTATGTTGCAAGATACACAAGAGAATTTAAAATATTCCATGAAATATAAAATAATTTCAAAAAGTTCAAGCAATTAGAAACAAGTGGCAAGCAGGCCAGATTCCAGAGAGTTTGAATTGTGTCCTCGGGCTTGACAAATTGAGACCCTGTGTTCATAGTAGTCCTCTTTCATCAGTGAGTCATATAAATTGATACATATCACTAATCATTTTATTTAATAATCACAGAGGCTGCAGACAAGCTGAGAGATGTGCTATTAGGTCCCTGGGGTGGAAATAGCGTGTGTGGCAGGGGTCATAAAAAGTCACTAAGTATGCAAATTGCTCAGTGGAAAGAGATCTGGGTACTAGACTTAGTTTTGTTTTTGTTTTTGTATTTTGTTGTCACTGACTGGCCAAGGGTCTCAGACAATCGCTCAGCTCTCTCTATGCCTTGGGGGTCCCTTTTCAGCACCATGGGTTTAATACTCTCCAGTAACCTGCTAAGGTTTTCGTAAAGTTTTACTCTGTTAATAGATATGGAAAACACTTCAAAATTAAAAATGCAACATAAAGATATTATTGACTAGGGACTTTTATTACAACAACTCCTTAAAATAGATTGGAAAGCGAATTAAGATTCACTGATTCAAAAAACTGGTTTTCTATATGGACTGAAGTAGGTAACTCATATGTTTGGAAGTACAGAAGAAAAACTTTCTGTGTTTACATGAACTTCTTATAAGAAAAATCAAGCACCTTTGAAAAGATATACCCCTGAGAGCACACATTATTCAAAAGTCAATAGTTATTCTATATACAGCCTAATTTCATCTTTTTTGGATCATGTTTAAATTTGCATTAAGGCGTCTGGTTGCTGCTCGGGGCAAGGACTGTGCGTTAGTCATGGTCCTGTTCCTGGTGCCTATGCCAGGGTCTGGCACATAGAAGGCATTCAGTGCCCCTTGAATAAACGAGTGAATGAATAGTGATGGTAGGTATGGTTTTTGGGTGTTTAGGAGGTAACGTAGTGGGTCACAGGCATCCGTTGGAGAAATTACCAGTGACAGGGCTTCAGCTCCATATGCTACAATATTTGTCACAGATCCTTGATAAAATATCCTATTAGCGATTGCATGATAATGACTGTGTTCCCAAAAGACCCAAATGGTGGGGGAAGGGTGCAGGCCATAATGTCCTTTTGTAGAATTTATCCAAGCTATGGGACACACGCCCATCCACCTGTGTACCCACTCAGTGAGTACATGTCGATGAAATGAATACACACAAACATACACTGAACACACACGCACACAACACATCTATTCTGCCTGCCTGGTTTGCTTATGAAGACCCATAATTCTGAAGTAAATTTGGCAAGAACAGAACTTCTTCTTGTGCAGTTGAAGAGAGGTGTTGAAGGATGGCTTGAGGCCACACAGCAGATGAGCCGTGTCTGACATGTCCTAATGACTACGTGGGACCTGGGCTCTAATTGGAGCTGGAGTCCAGGAGCCTGGAGCGGGTGGGTGAGTGGACAGGAGTGACTACGGACCCTGGGAGCGAAGTCTGAGTGCCAGCAACAGTGGTCCAAACAATGAAGTATAAGATATGGGGAGAAGTTAGGAGAGGAGGGCGTAAGAGGCAGATCTTGGAGGGGTTCCCTATATAACACTACAGGGGGACTGAAGAGAGAGAGGGCCCGGCCACCTAGTCTGTTAGAGGTGCTCAGCCAATTCAGACAGTGCAGAATCATACCTAGAGCTTGGGTGTCCTGACTCCTAAGTGACTTCCGAGGGCCAGCGCAGAAACCAACACATTCTTCCAGCAGGACCATGTGCGGAGCATATTCCAGACGTAAATAACCAAAAGCAAAAGATCAGTGTGGTGGACGTTGTGACGGGCACCACCCAAGTGCCTCTTCAGGAAGAGAGGATGCAGTCCCCCAGCTGGAAGACCCCAGGCTGTCAGCTGCTTCCAGGCGATGGTCTCTGCTGAAGAAAACTCCTTACCTGACAGCCTCATCCAATGACTGCTCGAGTGAGGAGAATAAAGCTATGGGCCCCTCGCACCAACTAGGAGCACCTCTGAAGGGTCACCCCAGCTCCAGAGCTCCAGTAGGACTGGCTGAGGACTGCCCTGAGACAGCATCACCTCATCCCTCTGACTGTTGCCTCCTCCTTCCCTTTCCTCCCCCAGGGCTTGATCCAAGGGCACTGCGAATACACACCTGCCAGCGAATCCCCATCTCGGGGTCTGCTTGACAGGTTCGGACCTGCTTCCTGGTTGTCAGTTTGTGTCTCAGGAGACCGGTGGTGACAAGAAGGTGTGAACGTCTATGTCGGGATCTAAAGAAGAGGTGCAGAAGACCAAGTAATGTCCTGATAGATAAGCACTGGGCTCTGTGATAATACTGTCAGCTGACTTTAAATTTTCAAAGCCTTTCCCACAAGGCTTTGATCATCTCAACCACCTGTTGAGATAGGCAGGACA